>JAEQBH010007928.1:0-119512 GCA_016808115.1 Tetrastigma voinierianum | reverse complement strand
CTTTGATCCTCAGTGACGAGGTAATGTAGGCGGTCGGCTTAAGTCCGGCTCTGCCTAATCTTTTTATAAACTGTGCATGGAATTGAAGAAGTTTTGAATGTTTTGAGATGATTGAAATAAATAAATGTATATGTGTATATATTTGCTTGATTGAGTTGTGTGTTTAATTGGGTTGTGGATTTGAGAGTCCTAAATGAAAGTTGAGAATTGAAAGATTAAAAGGCTTAAATGTTTTCTGCAGGTTTTTAAAATTTGGGAAAGTCCGCCAATAGAGAAACTTGGTCGATTTTCCTGAAAATCATGCTTGGAAAAAAAAAAAAAGAAAGTAGTGTACCACCCTTCACTTCCGCATTATTTTCTAAAGATATGTTAAGGATTGTAAAGGGATTCGGGCCTGTATGGATTTTAATTGATTGTTTTGAGGAAAGCCTATATCCGTTGAGTGTCTAAAGGGGAGGTCCCCTGGTCATGAGGTTAATCCGGTCGATCCTTCAACGTGGTATCGTGAGCCAAGGTTTTGAAAATGTTATAAAGATTTGAAAATTTTATTTTCTTATGATCGCTTTAATGTTTTATTTTAAAATTGCATAAATTATTTATGTGATTTAAAAATCATATATGCATTACATGACATATTAAATTTTAATTCACGTAAATGCTATTGTCGAGGCCGACCACACCAGAGAGCTCCCTCGAGGCATTAGTACCACCACCCGAGGAATATGTCGATGAGTTTCATGATGTTCCTCCACCCACAAGACATAGCACCCTATGCCTTAAGAGCCACTACAGACAGAGTCAATCGCTCCCGAGGTCGTGGGAGGATAGATACTCAGAGCGTATGGCCTCAAATTTTTAACCACTCCAGACACGACAAATTCGAGAGCCAGAGTTTTGGCGTAGAGGGCGAAGCTAGGCACGGAACTATGATGGATCGGGAGACCCTAAAAAGGTCAGCCATGGTTAGAGGGAAATGAGCGGGTCTACCAGGTGATGAAGTGTACAGATGAGCAGATGGTCACTTTTTCGCCTTCTCCTACTGACGTAAATGCTAGAGTAATGGAGGGCGTCAGAGGAGATGCCTGCAGGGGAGGTTCCGCAATAGCTCATGAAGAGTTTGGCAGATAGTTTTGTTCCAAGCCACATGTAGATGCTAAGGCCGAGGAGTTCTTTAGCCGAGTGTGGATACTCTCCATGACAGATTATGAGCGAGCTTTTGAGCTCGTCGTGACATGTTCCATTTATCGTGATGATGAAGTTTCGAAGACCAAGAGTAAGGTTTGTCGCAGTCTTAGTCCGTTGATTGTGACCAATGTTAGCATCGACAAACACACACAAGATTTCCACTCAGTAGAGGCCGCAGCTTAGGGCTGGAGAGGAGCATGGGGTTGAAATCCTGTGCTACGCCGCCAAGGCGACGTAAACGGAGGGGTCGATAATGTGGTCTGTGGAGGTTCCACAAGGCCCAAGAGGGGAGGGAAAGACACAGTGGACCTAGGCAAGAGGGCCCACTAAGGGACGCCCAGCCGGCTTAGTGAGGCCACGACTGTGTAGCTCAAGGGTCCAAAGCCGAGTGTGCTCGGGGCAGGGAAGAACCATTATGGTGGAGTGCAGATCAAGCACCGCATAGCTGTTAAGTGCGACACCGGACACTTACATAGAGTGCCCACAAATAGTTTCGCGTTGATCGTGAGGGACAACAGACAGAGGCAGCTCAGCTGGGTTGCAGAGGTCGTGGTCAGAGTCGAGGCTCCAGTGCAGGCCCCACTACATTTACTAGACCGAGGACCAAGAGGTAGAGGTCACCATCTGTGAGGAGACGAGGGGACGACCTCGCATTACGTGCTGGTGTTTGCAACACCCAGCAAGAGGCATATGTAGCACTAGAGGTCATGACAGGTACTATCCAAGTTTTTGATAGTGATGCTTATGTCTTGATAGATCCGGGTGCTACTCACTCGCTTATTTCTACGAAATTTATTGCACAAGTGAACATGTAGATACGACTCCATAGATCGTAGTATGGTAGTCTCCTCCTACAAGAGATTCACTTATAGCGCATGAGTATACACGGGTTGTAGAGTGATTATCGAGGGCCATGAGTTTAGGGCCAATTTGTATTGTTGGACATCCAGACTTTCGATGATCTGTGGTCGAACTCGGTCAGTTCGACATCAAGCCACTCATATGGACTGCTTCAGAGTAGTTAAGTTCTCGTAGACCTGGGAACCGTAGATTACTAGGCTAAGGAAGATATTCTCTCGAAATGATGTCCGGTAATGATGGCTGGGAAGATGTCTGGAAGTCATATCCGGGTATCTAGCCTGTAGTCAGGTGAGAGAGGATGGATGCGGAGGATCGAAGACATCTCTGAGTCGAGAATTTCCTGATGTGTTTCCGATGATCTTCCGTAGATTACCCCTAGATGTAGATTGATTTCTTAGATCGAAATAGTCCCTAGGACAAAACCGATTTCGAGAGCGCCCCCACAGACGGGCCCTCATGGTAATTGGTTAACTTAAGGTGCGTATGGAAGAAATGGTCAACAAGGTTCGCCGGGATCGAGCACGCCTCCTCCTCGGGAGCACCCTGGCTTTATTTGTGAAGAAAAGGATCTTAAGCACGCGATTATGTATTGATTACGTAGAGTTGAATAAGGTAACAATACGTGACCGCATCCGCTCCGAGATCGATGACTTTGATCGCCATGTGAGCAAGGTACTTCCAAGATCGACCAGGTCGCCATCATCGCCTGAGAGTTCATGATGAGGATGTTTCAAGACAAAGATTCAGAAACACCTGCACGGGCATTTTGTGTTTCTAGTCATGCCATTTGACTTACGAATGCCCTAGCCGCTTATGGATCTCAGAACAAGATTTTTAGGCCTTACTTAGATCGGGCCGATATCGTGTTTATCGAGGATATTGATCTATTCTAGCGTTGGAGAAGAACATGCAGCACTGAGGATAGTTCCCCAAACATTGCGAACATCTGCTATATGCCAAACTCGCAGCGTCAGTTTTGGGCTCGACGCTGTCGCCTTTCACACAGTTTCGTAGAGGGTCTCAGCGGATTCGTAGAAGGCCGAGTATTATATCGACTGGAAACCTCCTCACGAGTGTTACAGAGGATAAGGAGTTTTATGGGTTCGCGTGGTATTATAGTAAGTTCGTTGAGGGATTTTCGAAGATAGCCACACCTTGACTAGATTACAAGGAAAGAGAAACCGCTTTTTCCGTCGAGTTTACGCCAGAGTTTCGATGAAACCGGTGCGAGATCGACTCGCCCGCACTTACACTTCCATCGTGGCGTGATGGCTTTGGTAAATAGCCAGATGCCTCAGGCGTGGCTTAGGTCAGGTAAGCTAATGCGCACGACAAGGTGATCGACATGCTTCTTAGCAATTGAAAAGATGAATGCACTATCCCACACACACTGAGCTAGCAAAAATTAGTATTTCCGGGCCTCATGATATGGAAGGCATTACTTATATGGAGTGCCCTGTAGATTTTTACTATCATAAGAGCTTGCGTGATCTCAAGCACGTAGAAGGAATTGGAATATGAGACAGGAGATGGATTGAACTGATCAAGGATTATGAACGTACTATCGAATATCAATCCGAAAGGCGAACGTGGTAAAAGATGCTCTTAGTAGGGGAGACCCATGAGTTCCATATCGCACTTGAGGGCCGCACTTCGACTACAAGGTAGAATCAGGTCCTCGGGTGTGAGACTGAACCGGCTGTATTCAGGAGTACCGTTAGCCACATTTCATGTACGTGTCCCGTATTGATGATTGTGGATTAGAGAGCTTTATCTCGGGATCCACGTATTGTAGTTAAGTGAGAGGTGAAGCAGAGTCCGCAACGAGGATTTGTCATTAAGAGAGGATGGCATCGCGGTCATAGACGTATGTCATGCTTACTCCGACGAGGTGGATGGAGAGAGAGATTATGGAGGAAACCCATTCTCCGCTTAGTGCTATGCATCCGGGAAGCACAAAGATGCATCATACCCCAAAGCACACTACCGTGGAAGGGTATGAAGAGGATATTGCAGTCTGCCTCCCGTGATGTCTCACATGTCAGCAGGTGAAAGCCGAACATCAGAAGCCTGCAAGACTATTACGCGTCACTCCCGATCCCTCAGTGGAAATGGGAGAGAATCACTACGGGATTTTGTCAGGATTCCACATCAGCTGCAGTGGCGCTTGATATCGGATACGGGTGATCAGAGACGATCGACGAAATCCACCATTTCCTACCTATCGTGAATATTGATTCATTGGATAAGTTTAAATCCACCATACGTTAGGAGATTATCGACTGCATGGCACGCCGCCCATTGTTTCGCACAGAGATCCCGTGTTTACTCCTACCTGCCGCTCAAGCATGTATCGCCCTGCACTGGGACCACATTTCAAAGATCAAGCCATCCACGTACCTGGATGGCCAATCCGAGAGGACTATAAAGCGACTTTAGAAGATATGCTTAGGGCATGTGTTATGGAGTTTAGAGGAGTCACACCCATCTACCCTGATGTAGTTTGCATACAATAAATGCTTATCGACCAAAGACGTATGGCCCCCAGAGGCTCTTTATGGACGGAAATGTCGAACTCCAGTCTGTTGGGACGAGGTAGGCGAAAGGAAATTAGTAGGTCCGAAATTGTCCAAGTGACTTGTGATAAGATCAAAGTTATAAGGGATAGACAGAAAATTGCACAAGACCGACAGAAAAGTTATGCGAATAATCAGTCGGACCTAGAGTTCGAGGTAAGGGATATGGTATTTTCGAGGATTTCTACGGAAGGGCGACTAAGACTGGGGAAACGTGGGAAAGCTAAGTCCACTGTGATATTGGACCATATAGGATTGTTGAGAGGATCGGGGAGGTGGCATATCGACAGAGTCGCTTATCCGACTCGACGCATTCACGATGTTTTCCATGTTTCTATGCTCGTAAGTACACTGCACCCTTCACATGTATCACAGAGCAACCAGTCAATACAAGAGAACTTGACATACGAAGAGGAACCCAAAGGCATCCCTCGACCGTCTGAGCAAGCTGCTTAACAAGACTATTCACAGAAGGTATCATGGAGGAGTCATACAGTAGAAGAAGCTACTTAGGAGCCAAAGGCTCAGATGCGCCACAAGACTTCAATTATTTTCGAATGAGGTATTTTCCTTCCCCCTTTCTTTCGAAGTTTAGTTTATTCATTTCGAGGACGAAATGTTCTAAAGGAGGAGGATTTGCAACGCCCGTCTCGAGAGAGTACAATACATGTACTGTGGGCGTGATAAGAACACCAAGTGAACTTGTAATATTGGGAGTTAATAAGGGATGAAAATATGAAATGATAAATTTATGGAACCCTCAAAATTGTGGTACTAAAACAAGTGGTAAAAGTGTAATTGCCATAAAGGATGAAAATCATTAAAATGAGTAGAGATGGGCCATATTAGAAATAACAAGGAGTTGTCTTGCAATATTAAAGTGATCAAGGACCCCTTTTCAATTAAGGTGTAAAAATGATACGGATATTATAATGTGAGAAGATAGATGCCAAAATTGAAATAAAATAAGTCGACGGCAAAAAAATTAAAGGATGAAGGACTTAATGGCAATTAAGGTATAAATGGGATTAAGAATGTGAAGAGACAAACAGCCAAACTCATTTTTTTGTCTCACAAAAGAATTGCTGCCTTGGGAGAGGAGAGAAAGAGCAAGGAGAGGAAGAGGAGGAAGAAGAGAAGAAGAAGGGTATGAGTAAGGTGCCAAAACCAAGCCAAGATGCTTTTGTCTTCAATTCACGCTGCTGATTCAATTTACAGAATTGTTGTGCCTTGTCTAGTGGTTTTGGGAAGATCACCCAAACCCTAGATTTTGTTGGAGGTTTTGTAGGTAAAACCCCACTGGTGTAAAATAAACATGGAATCATCATATTTATATGAGTTTATAGAAGAATTGGTGGACCTTTGCTGAATTCATAAGATTTTCACCTAGGGTTTTGTGGTATGAATTTCCAAATCACCACCAAGTGTTGTGGAGTTGTTTTGAGTTAGATTTCATGTGGTTTTTTGGAGGTATTATGGAATAGTTGTAAAAAGAGAATGTTGGGTTTTAAAGGAATGTTGTCAAATTTTTGTAAAAACCCCTGTTCTTGTTTTGGATATAG
Source organism: Tetrastigma voinierianum (assembly GCA_016808115.1). Classification (NCBI taxonomy): domain Eukaryota; kingdom Viridiplantae; phylum Streptophyta; class Magnoliopsida; order Vitales; family Vitaceae; genus Tetrastigma; species Tetrastigma voinierianum. Next base: position 113,328 of record JAEQBH010007928.1, on the reverse strand, counting down.
ATTAAGTTATAGTCATCTAAATCAATTGATTCCAATTGGTAAAGAACCATAAGATATAGGGCTACAAATGTATATAAAGGATCAAGAACAAATTGTAGCTCTAAGGCTACCAAATAAGGACTAAAAGGTGAGCTCGTGTAGCTCACTGATTATGCCTGCTTTGGGGCATGGTTTTAGTGTTTTGGTCATAAGTGGAGTTTAACTCATCCAAATTGAGTGATTCAAAATTATGGGTAAAATAGACGTATAGGGGAATAAGTTAGCTGAAGGAAGTACAAGCAAATTGTAACCCCAAAGTGCCCAGAAATATTTCCAAGTGGAGCTATGTGCAGATTCTGTTCTGTCAATTTGAGTAATCTAGATATAAAATACAATAACTTGAGTTTTGGTGATCCAAATTGGGTGATTCCAATTGGAGAAGAAACCATAGAACCAAAGCTTCAAATGAGTGAAGAAAAAATTCCAATTTATGGAGTTAAGATCCCAGAAATCAAGGATAACAGTAGGTGATTCAGTGAGTTAACCAAATTGGCATCAAAAACATGCTGTAACTTGTGTTATGTGGTTGAGGGCTTTAGAGAAGAAATTTTAAATTGAAAATTTAAAGAGATGTCATTGGATATATAAAGGAATGATCTGCAGAGTTTCATAATTTTTGAAGACCTTTTGAATAATTTTTGGGTACAAAGTCCATAGAGTATTGTTGGAAAAAAGGTTGCCAAAATGAGTGGTTTTTTTTTGTTAGGTTTTTTAGTGCTCAAGGGTAAATTGTTAATTTGGCTTATATGAATGTTGTGTGACCAAAGTGACTTGCGGTGAAGTAATGCTAAGTTTTACGCCTATATCGCAGCGATTAATACGCTAGTCGTATTCGTTGGAGTGTGTAGGCTAAAAGCAAAGGCGGGAAAGTAGTGGAGTTGTGCTCAAGTTTCGAGAAACAAAGAGGTGAGTGTAAACTGATTTTTGAAAATTGAGTTTCAAAAGTGAAAGATTTTAATGTTAAAATGAAAAGTTTATAATGTAAATGTTTATATATGTATATTAAATATGTATGCATATGTTAAGGCATTATGAAAGTTTAAAATGTGTAAAGAATGCATATGTGTTTTAATGATAAAGTAAAGGATTTAAATGGATTTATAAATGTATTTTGAAGAAATGTTTTACTGATGGTTACCCTAACCCCATATGACTGTTATGACTGATATCGACTGCAGTACCTTAAACGTGTAAGGATTTAGAGGGAATAGTTATAGGTTACTAACTGAGGGAGGGAAATAGATTTTTAGCGTAATATCCTTACACGTGATAAGGTGCTATGACTGGAACCCTATGCATGGCTTTTGAGTTCTCCAGCCAGAGGGTTATGATCGGATCAGACTGCCTCACCGTCGCATCTCTGGAACCGCTCAGCAGGTTTATTCCCGGGTTCCATTAGAAAGAAAGTTTAAAGCATAAATTGGTTTTTAATCAGATAAGCATTTATTACTTGATAGATACCGAAATGTTGTTCAATGAAAATGTACACTCACCGAGCTCCTTAGCTCACTCTTTCCGTATGTTTCAAAACATTTTCAGACTCCGACAAAAGGCCGGTAGAGCATCCCCTCGCAGCGAGTCGAGCCATCGAGAGACGACGCCTGTGGATCGCATTGTATATATTTTTCAGATATTGTATATATGTTGAATATTTTGTCATGTATATATGTATATATGTATATATTTTAAAAAGGGAACTACGCTGGCTTTGATCCTCGCGGACGAGGTACATAGAAGGGTCGACCAGTCCGCCTGGCCTAACTTTATAAAACCGTGCATGGAATTGAAGCAGTTTTGAATGTTTTGATGATTGAAATAAATAAATGTATATGTGTATATATTTTCGCTTTGATTGAAGTATGTGCTTAATTGGGTCAGGACGAGAGTCCTAAAATTGAAGTTGAGAATTGAAAAATAGAAGTGTTTTTAAATGTTTCGTTGTGCTTCTTGTAAATTCGGGAAAGTCCCACAAACAGAGGAAACTCATGATTTATGAAAATCTAAGTGTTTGAAAAAAAAAAATTTACCCCTTCACTTCCGCATTATTTTCTAAAGATATGTTAAAGATTGTAAAGGGGTTCACTCCATGGATTTTAATTGATTGTTTTGAGGAAAAGTTTCTATATCCGCTGAGTGCCTGAGGTCCCTAAGTTCGAGCGAGGTTAATCCGGGTCGGGATCCTTCAACGACTAACACGGATTATCACACTTCTATACATATGCATATACATCTAACATATCATATCATTTAAACATGCTTATACATATCTCATATTTACTTATCATATCATGTTTCATTTCTTGTCAATGCTCATATACATTTCTGTATGTCATATTCAAGTTATTTATTTTATGTTTCATGCCCACATAAACCTTAGAAGTGGATAAAGGAAATTATAAGGGCTCAAGGCCAGGATTTCCACTGCACGAAACGCTGATCCATAGCTGCTCTACAGATTATGATTCACAGCGAGACAATGACCATCTATAAGAGCCTACATGCGAGACACAGCCCACACCTGATCATCTCCATAGGGTGTCCAAAGGCTCCAGAAGGACTGCAAATGTGTTTAACTCATCTGATGCATGTGACTTGTTTTTCCCCTAATAGGCATGCTCCATATCTCTACCGTGTTCTAAGTGCATAATCCATGTGTATTTTATGTACCAAGACATATCTCATATTCCCGAATAATTATTGTCATCCAGAATCATATGCTATATTTGCAAATTATTTATTCAGATCTTTGCATTTTCATATGCATGAATAACTATGGTTACCATGTATGCTTATGAGACATTTACTATCATTCCACTCTCATCAAGCTATATATGGAGGATTATAGACTCAAAGTGCTCTACAGAGTCTAAGAACATCCGAAACAGAGTTCGACTAAGAAATTATTACCGTCCGAAGTTGAAGGCTTCCCATGAACAGTGACTACGAGCAGAACCAATAGGGCCTACTGTTTTTCATGATTTTTGGACCTAATATGAGTTCCAATTTCATCAAGCTATATATGGATGAATTCTAGACTCAAAAGGCTTTCCATAGAGTCTAAGAGCATCTGAAACGGAGTTCGGACGAATAAATTATGACCATCCGAAGTTGGAGAAATTTTGACAGCATCTCCCCTAAAACCTCAATATTTCTTTAATACAAATATCCCTCAATTGAGGATTACAATCAACTAACCCAAGTCCAAAACACAACCAATATACCAAGTGTGGTTCTTTAATCTAAATTCATCAAAAAATCAGGTTTACTAGCTTTCTTCATCAAAAAATTCCATACAAAAGTCCAAAAGTCTACTAATCCATACCAAAATCATAGTTTCATATAAGTTCCATACAAAACTTAACAAATTCCATACCTTCTTCGCTTTCTTCTCTTCTTCTTCTTCTTCTCTTCTTCCCCTTCTCTCTACTTCACCCATAAGGAGCTCTCCAAAAATGAGAGACCAATTTGGTCTCAATTCCCTTTGACCATTAATTCTCCTTTATTGCACTTTATCCCTAAACTTCCTATATTTGCAAATCAAATTATGCCATTTATATAATAACCCACCATCTTCTTTATTATGTCTTTTGTGTCCCATTTTGACAAGTTACAAATTCTATATTTGTATCTGTACAAATTCGGTTTTGAAATTTTTCACTTAGCATAATAATAATTACTAAAAGTTTCCAATACACTAATAATATACCCAATTATGTTTAAAAATGCCTAGGGTATATTTTCATTCACTTAGGTTCCTTGCCCCCGTGCCTCTTTACTCAAGGAATAAGGGTTTAGCCACTCATCCTCTGAGTTGTCATCCTCATAGGGTTTGGCTAGTGAGAAAATGAGAGAAAAGGAAAAGAAAACGGGAGCTTGTTTGACAAGCTTCCCTCAAACTTCAATAATGAAAAGTTCGATTCTTTACAAAGTGTTGTTTAGGCATTATATACAACCCAAAACAATACAAATTACCAAAATAAACAAAGCTGAATACTATTACAGGGATAAAATGGGAAGAAAACAAAAAGTAAAAATTCAAAAGCAAAAGGGCGGTGGAAGATTTCTACATTGCGATATTTTGCGCCTTTACTTAAATTGAGTAGGGTTACGAAATTTCGCAACCTCAGGAAATTGTACCGCTTTTTCGTCAGCTTTCAGTTTGCCTTCTGGTTTCACAGCTGAGTTCTAATCGACCTTCATGGTCAAGTTGCACCCCTATCTTCAATATTAATAGCATGTGAAAACTACAAAATCGCTATAAATTGATTGGTGAAGCATTGCTAGGTCCTTAACGTGCCAATCGGGTACCTGGGCTTTTTATTACTACGCAAAGTGCTCAAACCCAGAGTGTTAAGAGTATGGAACAACACTATTTGGGAAATAATCACTCCCCTTAACCGACACATTGCTAGTCCCTTAGCAATGAAAGAAGAAGAGCAATCAAAAGCCATATGAACTATATATCCACAAAAATGGTTTTAAAAATTTAGGATACTGCCAACTTAAACAAAGAGTCACCAAAACTTACCCAAAGACTATCTTAGGAAGAGTGTGGTGCTATGCAACCAAGTATCAAAACAGTACTAACTCCTAGAGAACCAACATGAAACCTTCCACAAAACCTAAGTGTTAACTTGATTAGTTTTCAAAATGGTCTACCAAACTTTCTCTCCCCAACTCAGCTCTTTCACCTAGCAGATTAACTAACCTTAATAGATCAGGACCCATTTTTATTTCACAACTCTTTTTGTGTTGTAGGGGTGTAATGCTGAGGGAATCAAATTCATAGTTGTCCATGTAACGGGGGTCCACCGATGACTCCTAAACCAATTATGCTTAGGCATCAAGTCATAAGTGATTTCTCAACCACTAACTCTTCAGGGTTTTACCCCTCGACTTTATCAATAAGCTCGAACCCAGCATCTACAATTCATTGCTAAACTCCACCTATCCACCCATGTAACGAGCAACAAAGCTCTGACTCCCAACTAGTTGGTTTAAGGCATCGTGCTTTAAAGACTCATACCCCTTGACTGCTCTGCTTCACAGGCAAGTGTCACAAATTTTATTTTATTTTTGAAAGACTCAATGGTCTTTATCAGGGGTCCTGACCTATTACAGGTAGTCAAAAAGACTAGGCCGCATTTTGCAAGGCTTGTGGGGAAGGCGCGTCAAATCTTATAATTGAAACCTAATGTGCACAAGCAGCTTAGTTCCGCTGAAGAAATAAGGTTGAAGACAAGAAGAATTTCAACAGTTCATCAACTCAAATAAGCATAACACCATTCTACATCAACAACATTGGGACAAGACTTCAATTTCTCCTATAGTAAGTTGAGCATTTACAAAAAAAATTTATGTAAATGAGAAATTATAAACAAAAACTAAAGCATGCGTTGAAAACTAAAAACATATACTTAAAAAAAAAAAACTAGCAAGCCATTCAATTAAACAAAACAGACTTGCTCAAAACATATATGACACTCCTCCATTAACTCTCCCCCAACCGAATTTGACATTATCCTCAATGTGGTTTGGAGCGGAAACTTAATGAAGGAAGTGATACCTCCTCAAGTAGTGGAGGGTGGAACCTCATTCTCATCCCCGTGATCGAGCAGGAGCCTAAGCGGATGAGCAGCCTATGGGATGACGAAACCGCCGCGGCCAGCCGGAATGGCCATTGAAGCCGCAGGTGGAGGCTGTGATCCTGGCGACCACGCACTGGAGTGAGGGATAGATGGCAAGCTCAGTGTTGGCCGAACCCGAGCAAGGATTACGTATTCGAGCAAGAACAACGGTATGAGCCATCCTCTCACCATGACATCAGGCAAAGAGCAAAGGATTGGGATGTAACCACGAAATTGCGGACAGCGGCCATGATGGCAAGAAAATCCTGAGCAGTGATGTGGATAGATGCCATTGGTGGTGAAGATGAGTCAGTCACCGAGGAAGAGTGTGTCACAGGCACAAAGGCAGACACAAAGTTGAGTGCGGTCGCTGATATCGGTGACGGGGCTCCCAAGGTGGGGTCATAGAGGCATCTGACCTCGTGGGGATCTATATGAGGATCTACCTCACAGAGGATATGCGGAAGAGTGAGGGGCTCCCAGCACAAATTACCACTCTTAATCTAGAACGTGGCCTCGCAAAGTCATCTGTGCCGCGGATGTGGCTCACCCGAAAACCTAGGGTGCTCCAACAGCATGAGAGAGCACTGAAACAACAAAGGGAATGGTCTCGCTTTGCCGAGGTGCTTTTTGTGTATTTTCCTTGAAGTGAAAGAGGATGTCATAATATTCCGAGGGCTAAAACCAAAAGCCCTCATAAATGTGGATATGTATTCTGTGGATTTACCACCTGAATAACATGCTAAAGAGGAGTCGATTGGACCATAGCATGGTCCTACAAAGCATCCTCGTTGGCGCTGTTTCTTAGAACAAATGGAATAGGGCTGCTGGTGTCTGAGAGGATCCCACCATTTCCCGGTGAAGGATGCATACCGCTTATAATCCGCTAAATTGGCTAGGGCCACTGGAAGGTGAAAAGCGACAGCTATATCGGCTGCTCAAAGGATGCCCTGACGGCTATCAATGGTGAAGTGAATAGCAGTGGGGTGGCGCTCACCTCGAGTAGTCATGGTTTGGTGTGCTAATCACTACTCTGACAGAAAATTCCAGGTGGAGTCATAAAAAGGCTCTGTGACAAGAATATTGCTAAACGAGCCCCATCGAATCTCGAAGCTCTGGAAGATTGGCAAAAGTCGGGATGTCATAGAAGTGTTCATTGCAAAAATCCTTATTGTTACAGTCAGTGTTTCCTTCTATTGGAGCACGGGGGAAAAGTGGCCTCATCACGCAGAGAATAAAGGTAATGTGGATCGTGGAATGTCGATGAGGCTCCCGAGGTGGTGGAGACCATGGAGGCACTTCAAGGGCCGTGATCGTGAAGACTAGGCCGAGGTCCTGGCTCGCTTGGGTGGAGGTGGCCTGCACCGGTCAGGTGAGGAGGATCTACCGGCACAAAGCCCGCCCCAGGTCACTGCTACGGAGAGGCAGGGCGCAAATTTTCTGAGGTCGGCAAAGAAGCCGCAGATCAATGTGGCCGGGCAAAGATTGACAAAGAATCGTGTGCTCAGCTGTGGGAGCAGGCTCGCACTAGGCCTGGGAGGAAGAGCTACGGGCCTCCCTCTGTCTTTTCCATGATTGCGCTTGAATGGACGAAATAGGTTTTGTATGGTGATTCGTGTTTCGTAGGGAGGGCCTGTGTTTTCTGTGAGGAAGAATGAACTTTGCATGAGGGTCAGTCTTCAATTTAATGGAGGACGGGAATATGAATAAGAGACGATGGAACGTGAAGGGTTTGGAGAGGGAGGATAAAAAATGGTGTGGAATGGGCGGTCGAGGGGACACGTAGAAAAATCGCTGTGTTCGCAGAACCCTGCGAAAATCCTAATGCACTAGGTGACCTTGAAAATTGTGACCGCGAAATTAATTAGAGCACTGACCTCCCTCGTCAGAGAATATTAAGCACAATCCCGGCAAAAACAAACACAGAAAATTCAAATAAAAGGTGAAAATGAAATGTGAGCTATAAATAAAGATTAATTTTAAAATTGTGAGAAAATCTAAAGAGAAAAATGAATAAAGAAATGTAAAAAGGAGTCGACTCACAGCCTCAAGGAGACCGAAAGTCCACTCAACCCATTTTTTTCAAGCCTTATCTGGTGGTGCTGGTGGAATTAGTTTTGCTTGAGTGACTGGGCAATAATTTTTCATAAACCCCATACTTCCATCATTCCTCCTTGCGCCTGGGAAGCACAGTGCCTCCCTCACTTCCAGCCAACCGACAAACTTCCCCATGTTCTTGTTCATCCGGGTGGTTCCCGCTTGTCAGCTCAAGTGAAAATGTTAAGCTTAAGTGTCATGTTGCCAAACGTAGTCGCATGACTCCATTCCGCGCTTACGATAAGATTTGGAGGTAGCCAAGAATAACCTCCCAAGTGATGTGCACATAATTGGCTCCTATAGCCACTCGCCTCGTATCGAGAACACGAAAATCCACAGATACAGAACTTATCCAATCTTCACCAAAACATCTTTGGACTATTCCTTTCGAATTTTTACTGATCTGGTCTCGCCAAAGACGGTGATGGTTGGGGCTTCAACTCTCCTGTACTTAATTGTTTTCAGACCTAGTAAGGTAATAATGCCCTTTCTACACAAGTCTCCCCAATGTTCACCGAAATGGCAGGAGATCCCCGATCTTTATATTTCACTGGGTCTTCAGATTGACGATTTGGTTTCAATTGCTCCACAAGAAAGCTATTTTATCTACATATCCCATCATTTCTTTGCCAGCATATAGGTCTTTGAGAAATTGCATATGCTTCGAACCTCGCTTCATCATGTCTAGAAGAGGGATATTAACTCTTCACATGCCTTAGCACTTCAAAAGTCTCACTGGTTGTTCACTTTTCGCTTCTAAGCTGAGGAAAAGGTGGAGGCATGCTCTTTTTCATCATATCTTCTTTGATCAGTATTCTTTCAGGCTCCTCATCTTGTCATTCTTTAGCTTCATCAAGTGGTTTAGGCATTGATTGATCAACCTTTTTACCACTTCTTAGAGTGATAATGGCTTTCACCTCTTCCATCTTGGGAGCAGCTTCACTGGTACTAGCTACCTTGTTAAGACCATTTTTCATATGTATGAAAAGATGGAATTATTCATTATTTTTAAAATGACTCATTTAAAATTTGTGTGTGTGGTCTCAATCACTAAGAAGTGCACAGGTCGACATGGGCAATAAAAAGCGGATATTTAAAGTCCGTATATCGCTCCTATCGCAGGAAAGATGATACAAATCAAAAGACTAACTACCCAAATTACTCAAGATCATTACTATTTGAACTCCAATCGATATGATGATAAGTATAATTAAATGTAGTCCTTGAATGAAATCTTAAATATAAAAGTAAAGGTTAATAAAATTGGGGTTGAGGATTCACCGAGTGAGGCAAAACTGGATATGGATCAATTAATAATAATCAATTTCTACATCATTTCGATTCATAGCTCAACCATCAATCGAAAACCGAGCTCGCCAAAGATGTAAGGCAGTATAGCTCGATTTCTCTCAACCAAACTTTCACTGATTAAAGGTTCATATTCATTTTGAGACATACTTAGTCGGCTACTTGTAATATGTAACCTCTTCTAAGATTTAAGTATTTTTCCTTTTAGCACTTCATACTCATCTTAGGACTAGCACTCTTACCCCATAGATAGGATATTGCAAGCCTTCTCTAATTTGATTGACATCTCATCCTACACTTCTGATCAAAATTTCCATCTCCTTGATTAGATCTCAGCTAACACGGGATTAGAATCAATTCAGCAGAAAGATGAGAGACCTCTGAGTGATTAAACAGATACTTCATTCAACCTTCCTAAATCCGAGGTGTTGGTGATCAACTGAGTAATCCTTCAATGTTCATTAGTTCCATAGTATTAGCTGGTCATACCCACAAACCGTTTTACACCTCGTGATTCTCCATCTTTTTGTGTCACCTGAGTCTTGGAAATCGGGGAGGAGATATAGTACTTGCATTGTGCAATACCTGCATTAGTACTGAGAACAAGTAAATTTATAAACAATACCAATCAAATAAATTCAAGAATTCTAATTAAAGCTTTCTTCCACCTTATGCAGCAAAATGACTATCATCAATGACCCATTTCCAGTGAGCTCAACTTTTCAAAATTGGTTTACTCATATCAGTGACTAACCGATTAGGAAAATTCACTGAAATCATAAACGAACTGAAATAAATGAACTCTAGAAACCTTCCAGCATCCATTTAAATCAAACAATAATTGAAAAGAAGAATTTATAAAGAAATACCAGCTCAAAGTTGCACTTCAATACAATACCCAAACCTAGAAAATTAAAGGAAAACTAACAAAATAAACTATGCTTACTAAATCTACTAAATGGAAAATGAAAGAAAAATAAAATAAAAATGTACAAGAGCCTTCAATCACCCTGAAATCCTAGAGCTGTTGAAAGCTGTGCACATTGCCTTAGAAGTGTGTATTTATATTTTCCAATGCAATTCACTTCATTAATTGCATTGTATCCTCAACATTCTCGCCTAAATTTGCCCTCACGACATAGAAAGTTCTATCGCGACAGAGCTTCTAGTCTTGGTCGCTTCTCTCGTCGTAGCTTTGTTTCTTTTCTGTCAGCGACCGCTCTTCCGGCTTGTTCTTGATTCCCCGGCTATGACATATTTGGATGATGCCGCGACATAAATCTCTATTTCACGGGTCTTGTTTTTGCTAGCGACAGAATGCCTTCAGGTCGCGACACCAAACCTGTTTGCACCCAGCTTCTCATGTCCTTGTCCTTCTAGAGTTTGTCGCGACATAATTTTCCTTTTCGTGACAAACAATTACTTTTCAGCCTATCAACTCTATCACGACAGGATTTCTTTGAATCTTTAGCAATTTCTGTTGCGACAGGAAACCTTGTTCGCGACAGACTTTATGCTGAATTGTTTGTCGCGACATATAATTATGTGTTGCGACACAATTTCCTTAGCCATTCTCAGTTCTTCTACAATTTCTGTCGCGACTTAATTTTTCTCTCATTACGACGTAATTTTATCATTCCATAGCTTTTATTGTTGCGAGATTAAAACTTCTTATCGTCATTAATGTGTTTTACTTTCAATTCTCGATTATGTCGCAACAAGAATTTTTCACACCATTCTTCTTGTATTGTTTCTTCAACTTCTTAGAGTCGCGACAGGGAATTCTACTCTCATGCGGTTTGTCGCGATGCAGATTTGTTGCTCTTGGTTGTGAATTTCAATGTTAAGTGTCGCGACAAGATTTTCTTTTATCGAGACGTAAATTTCAGCCGGTTTAGTGCCGAAAACTTTGTCGCAACATAAAAACACTTGCCCCAATTCGACTTGTGTTGTATTCTTACATTTTCTATCGCGATGAGAGCTGTCTTTGTCGCGACAGAAGTTAATTCAAGTAATCAAGTACTCTTTATGTCACGATAGGAATCTTGTCATGCATACGCCTCTTTGCTATTTGCTTTGATCATTATCGCAACAGCAGCAAATCTGGTTGTCGCTACGCTTCTTCACACCTTTCTTCAATAATGTCATGTACGTAAAACTCTTTTGTTGTGACATAAATTTCTTTGCCATCGAGCTCGTCCGAACTTTGTTGCGACATTTAAAGTTGTCGGTTTATTACAGTTCCTTCTTGCATGTTATCTCAGGTCACGACAAACAAAAAATTATGTCGCGATTACTGCATCGGGCCGCATTTTCCACTTTTTTTTTGCTTCTTTTCTCGCTTGTTTTTTTTCACTACACCCAAGCAAAACATAAATTTAGTGAATATTCCATAATTGGGCATACAAATAGATTCCAAATTGTTAAAAAACATTTAAAAATGGATTAAAAATAGATAAGTTTAAGACTCATCACACCTAGATTTATGTTTTGAAGGAATTTAAAGAAAAGAAGCAAAAAACAACTATTAAGTAGAAAAATGGGAGCAAAAATCCAATGTCGCGACATCGACTAAAGAATGTCACGACATCACACTCAAAGACATAAAGGCGAATGACAATGTCGAAAATAACAACTTCACGTCGCTGACATCGGATAAAAATGTCGCGACATTGCAACCACGTCGGATATCGGCCGATTAATGTCGCTACATCGGCTATCGGACTCATAATAGAAAACAATGCCGCGACATCGAAAATGCAAAGTTGCAAGACGCAATAAGTGAAAAGAATAAAGACAAATGTCGCACATCGGATCAAACGTTGCGACATCGACTAAAGTGAGCAAAACAGAAAAGAAGAAGCAATATTGCGACATTGAAATTCAGAGTCGCGACATTAGTCAAGACATCAACGACAACATTAGAGCAATGCCGCAACATTAACAACCAGAGTCACGACATTGCACAGATAGGCAAAATTCAGAGTTGCAACACCAAAAGTAATGTCACGACATCACAATAGCAATGTCGCAACATCAACCACGACATCAACGCGACTAGTGCAGAAATTTTAGGCTTTAGAAGACACGTTTTTGCTCATTTTCAAGGCCCAATGATTGGGGCCTATGGGGCTGAGTTCTTAGGTTGAAGTGCTGCAGCCTTCAACAGCTTTCAACCAAGCTGACTTTCGGGAGGAGCCGTGTCTCTTTGTATATATTTTTCTTTTTATTTTCTTTCTAGATTTATTTTTCTTTCTCGTTAGATTAGAGTAGCTCCATCTGAGCTTGGGAATGTGTGTGGAGCTATGATCATCAGGCATCGTAGCTTCATTTATGTCTGAATTCAGAAAGTAGAATTTGGAAATTTTTCTAGAAAACAAAGGTATTCAGCTTTTGATTATAATTTCAATGAATTTGTTTGATTAACTTGTCATTGTCATTTGTGATTTAGTTATGGAAGGATGAGCTCCCTCTGGGAAGGAATTTTGTGGTTTGATGATTGTTTGTAGTATTAAATGATGTTTTAGGTATGAGAACTGGATTGATTTAATTGGTACTACTCTTGTAAGGAGTTGTTCTGAATATCAGCATTTTATACCTAGAAAGAGCTATATCTGTGCTCTGATTTCCAGGATCCCTTTAAGTGACACAAAGATGGACGACTGAGAGCAAAGCATTGACTTGGGTGGGCATATTATACCGACATCCATTGAACTAATGCACCCTGTTGATCATATGATAAATCATCGATGATGTTCTAACCTCGACCTCGTTTCCCTTCGGTGATAGTAGAAGTGTGTTCCTTGAGGCATAAGGACCATCTTACTGATTTGTTAGTTTATATTTGGAGGTCTCATCTCAATTCTGGATAGAATGATTCATCCCGTGTTAACATAGATTCTAATCAAGAAGAAAAGCATTATAATAAATTGCATCGAGGTACCAATTGTATCGGGAGAAGGCTTGTGTTACCCCGTTTATAAAGTGCATTTCACCTTAAGAAATGGCTATGAAGTACTAGTTTAGGAAAAACAATCAAATCTTAAAGATGATCAAATCTTAAAAGTAGCTATTTAGACCCGTTGACCTGGTTTAGGAATATGGTATGCTAAACAGTGAAATGTGTAGTGTCAGAAGGTATTCCAAGGCTATACTACCCTGCTCTTAGACAAATTCAGGATTCATGTCCTTCACAGTACTTGTTTTTTAATCTGCTGCAAACCGATAATCATAACACTGATTTTATTCCCAATGTTATTTCTACTCATTAAATTATCTGATTCTTCTTGTTTAGACCTTCTTCAATTAAATAAAATTTTATAAAAAACACTTTCATTACGCTTTTGTTAGGCTATTTACTAAATCATAGAAAAACAATAGTCCAAATAGTGATTTTCTTGAGTAGTATGGGTAGCTGATCTTTAGATTTTCTCATCAATCTCTGTGGGAATGATATCTGGACTTATAATCCACTTTATTACTTGTATGATGTAGCACCCCATTCCCGACCCGACCAAGCCAAGGGTCTCGAACTCGAGTCCTTGCTTGCTCTAATATCACCCAATCACCTTATCAAAATCATTTATCAAAAACACGCTGTAGCGTTACACTTTAGTTGGCATAAAATCCTTTTCAAATATGAGGAAACGTTTTTGTCACGCTCGGATCCCGATCCCGGTCCGACCCGATTGGCAGATCCGAACCGAAGTCCGGGGCGCGAGACTATCTATACTATACTATATACTGGGACTCTTATTGACCTGTTCTTTCTCAGAGCTGTACTTGTACCTGTAGTATACAAACAATTTATGTAATAACAAAAATCATTTTTCATATACAAAAGAACTACCACCGGAGTGGTGTCCATCACAATCTATACACATATACAGAGTCCCATTTACATATACAAATACTTATACATGTACAATTTCTATAACAAAACATCAGAGATTGCGGAAGCAACGCTGATGAGCACCTATCTCTGAGTCTACCATGGCTGATGTGGGAAGGTTCCTGGCCCTATATCCTCATTTTTCACAAGGTTGTACTGCCTGATTGAATACCCGTGCTAAGTTTACGCTTAGTGGGAACATAAGCATGACAACCACCACGGTGACCGCTACAAGCTTATACATATGCATATTATCTATCTATACATATTTATATAACTTTTTAATTACTGTCATCTCTAGCATTTCTATCAGATGTCAATCTTTTATGTTACATATTCTATGTCTTTAGCCTATTCCTTACCTATACTTTTATCAGATTCCTATTTCTATACTTTGCATATTCCTATACTTGTCATGTGTTTATCTTTCACGCTTGTCATATGTCTTTTTCAATGTTCTTATTCTTCGTTACATATCATGCTCCTAGCTTTTATGTCTTTTTTCTATCTTTTCGGTTCTAAGGATTTATTGTATTCCTATGTACTATTACATATCATTTCTTCTCTTATACCCTATATCATGTCTTCTTTCATATTGTGGCTACACGCCCATGCTATACTTTTCATTTACGTTTCTTTCTCTACTCTTCAGATTTCTTTACTTGTTCATATCCTTTCATATACTATACTTGTACTTTCTATATACTATATTCATGTACTGCCTATGTACTATTTTCATACCTATATTCATGTACCATTCATTTCATATAATATTTTCCCGTGAATACTTTCATGGCCTTCTCTTTTATGTGTACTTGCATATGTTGTCATATAATTTCATATGATATTCATATATTATGCTTTTCGTATACTATGCTTTTCATATACTATACTTTTCATATGCTTTTCATATACTTTATCTGTCATATTGTACTTTTCTTCTTGCTCTTGTAACTGTCTATACTTTCATCGCATAGTAGTGCTATGCTTCTCATATAATATCATATCATATGCATTTCCTTTGTGTATACTTTTCTTTTTCTTTTATATTCATGCCTACAAATACCTTAGAGCGATACGGAAATAACTATAAAAATCTCGAAGGTACTATCACCGCACGAGACAAGGATCTCTCACCGTTAATACCCGAGGTACATTGTCACCGCACGAGACGCTGACCTATGCCATATGCTATCTGCACTGAAGGTACTATCACCGTATCGAAACAAGGATCTTGTTTATTGTGGTGACCTCTTGCCGGCCACCCGATCCAAACGGATCTATGTCATCGACCCAAACGGGCCTCGAGACCGTTTATGTATATGTCAAGTAAAGAATCGATTCTCCTATAGGTATGCCTATCTAACCTCTACCAGTTCTAAGTGCATAATCCAGATATTTTTCATATCATATTTTCCTCGCATATTTAAGTAAAGATGAATAACTATTGTTATCATGATCGCTATGCAATATATACTATCATTACTTTACTCTCAGACTGCTCTCATATCCGTAGTTTCATATTGCGGTTCTTATATATCTCTATAATACATATATTCATATCTTTTCTATCATTTAGTTTTGTCTATCATATATCATGAATGCATCTATGCACTCTCAGATTCATATATTTATATATATCAATATCTATTCATATCCCTTTTATACGTTTCTATCAAGGATTAGCTATGCTTGTACTTTCATATTCCTATCATGTATGCTTTTACTTATCTATATATTCATATCATATACACTTATATTCATATACTTTACTATACATGCTTCTACTATCAGATGCCTTGATATTGTATTTCATATACTGTTCCATATTACTTACTCTGTCATGTCTTTACTATGCCTATCATTCATGTACATGTACTTATTCCTGTGCTTGGTCATCTTTTACTTATCTCTATCGTTCTTATCATTTATGCCTTTCTATAATGTGTTCCTAGCATGTTCCATCTTATTCCTTTCGGTATGTCTATCATATCTTCATATCATTTACGTATTCCTGTCATGTCTTCATCTATTCATATACTTTAGACTATCATATCTTATGACATGTTCTATCATATAATCCTATATCCATATCATATTCATGTTTTCTTGGACACATCTATACATATTGCATTTTCTATATTTTCCTTGTTTCATTGCTATTACATATAGCACTTCATATACTTATAAGGTATGATGTCTATGAAATCACACCTCATTCATATATTCGTATTCCTCTATGAATCTACTTTACTTAGGACTTGGAATCAACCCAATCGGATCATCCAAATTCAAATTATGGCATTTTCATGCTAACTAGTCATTTTACCGATTTTTACACTCGGGACTATTACTCATTTTTCTGGGGTATTAACTTCATTTTCGACACTAGGTCTTTATACTCATTTAAAGCTATAAAGCAAGGGTTCTATTCCAACTCGAATCACCTAATTGAGCACCGAACTCAAGATACGTCCGAAACCCTGACTACTTCTTATGTTCAAACTGATGTGAATCGCTTCCTCATAGCCCCACTTTGAGTGAATTTTTGGACCACTTAGAGCCAGAATTTGATGATAGGTTTGGTTCTCCTCGAAGTCTATTTTAATTTTCCACTTGAATCACTCAAATCGGATAAGAAATGAGAAAGTTATGGCCAATATACAAAAACTGGTCGAAACTGGGAAAATAGAACAGTGGTGTAATGCAGACACCCCTAATGTGTACGCAGACATCGCTAAAAATGACCAACACAAAGTGTACCGGTACATGTTCAAAGTGTACCGGGTACACATCAACTCGAAATGCCTGCACGTGTCTTTTTCTCCCTTTTTCATGCACTTTCATCCATGATCACTCATACTTCCCAATACACACATCAAACCATTTCATATGTCTCAGAATCTCTTTTCACTCAAATTATCTTCAATACACCTCTATGAACTCTATTGAACTCAAACATGCTTTCTATTCATCTCTTATATAAGGCCTAGGGTTTTACTCAACCCTACATTCAAGAAACTTTGGTTAGGATGACATCCTAACAAACTCCTAAGCTCAAAGTGCTACTAATCATGTAATTGTATGGGAAATTCATACAAGAATTCATAGGTCCATACAAAATCCTGCAAGTTCCATACCTTAATTCCGCTTTGCTTGCTCTTTCTCTTCTCCCTCTTCCTCTTCTTCTTCTTCCTTCCCTCTCCCTTCTCTTTCTCTCCCTCTCTCCCTAGTTTCTTTCTCTTCTTTTGGAGACCAAAATATAAGATATTTTGATTCTTCCCTTAAGGCCATGTTTGGCCAAGTCAAAAACTCATTTTTTTTTTTAACTTTCTCATTTTGCATTTAAGCCCTTCAACTCATGTTTATTTCTATTCCAACTTTCTCTAATTGCCTTGCATCCCATAACTTCTTCTATTTATATTTCATTTTTAAACATTTCATATATGAACTCCCTAATCTTTCACTTTATGACCACTAGTCCTCAAGGGTAAATTACATATTACCCTGGCTTGATTATTGACTTGGTCTCTCATTTTATTTTCCTCCGAAAATTCATATTTAGCTTATAATATACCCTAAACAAGTCCGAAAACCGTTAGGTATATTTTTGGGTGTTACGCTTTAAAGGGGTGTTTCCATTACATCATTCATACGAAAGTACAATTACTATAAAGGCATATCAAGCCTTTTCAAAATGATTTACAAAATAGATATTCAGAGTTCAAAATGTTTTTGCAAAATATCAAAGTTAAAAAAGAAACATGACATGAATGCACAAGTCGAGCATACTCTCGCAATTCTTCTTTATGACTCGACTCCTCGACTGGGTCCGCTTTCGATCACTATCTATCACTCGGTACCTGCGCATTGGTAAAACAATATGCTAAGCATTTTCATGCTTAGTAGTTCTATACAAATCCATTCTTTAGTTTCAGTTTAATTCAAATCATGCAATTTAACAATTTAAAACTTTCAAATATTTTTGGATGATCAATGTCAATACAATACATATACTTGTTTTATATACAATCATTTATAGTTCATTGATCATCCCAAATATACACTTTCATATTCAATAAATCATGCATTAATCAAATTATGCATTTCACAATGCTTTTTCATTTCAATTGACTAACATGCGCTTCGACAATATTTCACAATCAAATCAATCCAATTCTTCTCACAAATTCAATTCACTTCTACAATTCACTAAGCTTATGCCTAACAAATTTAACTCATGCTGCATATAGGATATCAATCACTGCACGGTCCCGTCGGGCCAGGCCAGTATAAACGGTTTTATAACACGCACGGTCCTCGCCGGGATGTAGACTGGTTATTAAAATCACGAGTAGAATACCACCGATACGATCCTCGTCGGGTCGCTGACCTCGAGTGACACATCAATACAATCGCTCGAGTATTGCTATTCAATTCCTATCGTATACCAATCTATCATTCATACAACTAAACGGGTTAACATTCAATTAAGGGCGTTTCAAATCTTTATAGAAACATATAATACAATATGTACATTTGTATAAACGGTTCATTTTCAATACTCATGCAATTTTCATTTGCAAACATTTCACAATCAATTTCTTCAAATCAATTAAAACAATTCTATATGTTTTTCTTATGCATTTAAAACAAATAGTTCAAATCTTGAAACGAGAATAGGAGAAGATAGAACAAACCAAATTCACTTTGATTCCGATCTTCGACCCGACTCACGTGCATTCTCTTCCTCCTCGTCAATTTCCTATTCAAATACAATGACAATCACATATTAGTAGGTTATTCTAGAGCTTCGTCGTATTTATATCTACCCGACAATTTTCACTTGGAAAAATTTTCTAGGGACACATGAGCCATAATTTGCTCATGCTTCCTTCAAGAAAAATTTTATCTCTATGGAGTATATTTTTAAGAGTTCAGATCATCTCATTCGATCATCCAAACTCAAGTTACGGCATTTTAATACCAACCGGGTCGGCATGCCTACCACCGGGTTACCTACCGGTTATTCCCAATTTTTGTGGATCGAACTCCATTTGGTAATGATTCCTTCTACTCATTTGAAGATATGGTTCTAAGGTTTCTTCTCCAACTATAATCATCCAATTTGGATCACCAAAACTCAAGTTATTGCATTTTACATCCAGACTATTCAAATTGCAAAGCAGACCAGATCGGTTTACATTACGTCCACTTTGATAGATTTATGTGGGCACTTAGTAACAATTTGCATACACTTCCTTCAAGTAAATTATTTCCATAGAATTCTTGTTTACCTATAATTTTGAATTACTCAATTTGGATGAGTGAAACTCAACTTATGGCCAAAACACTATAACAATACCCAAAACAGAGCATAACCAATGAGCTACCCGAGCTCACCTTTAAGCCTGTATTTGGGAGCCTTAGAGATACAATTTGCTCCTGGTACCTTCTATACATTTGTAGCCCTATCTCTTATGGTTCTTTACCAGTTGAAATCACTTCATTTGAATGATTATAACTTAATCTATAGCCAAAACAAGAACATGGGTTTTTTACAAAATTTTGACAGCATTTCCTTTGAAAACTTAACATTTTCCCTTTTTACAAACACTACACAAAACCAATCCAAACAAATCCCAACCAACAATACAAAACAACCTCAACACAATCCCAAAACTCATTTACAACCAAAACAAAACTCTTTGTATCCACATTTAGGTTTTCCTAACTCAAACATGCACAGCGCTTGAGTTTATTTCTACCTCAAATCTCTTCCAATCTTCAACGCCAACCTTTCTTCTTGTTTTTGACACTATTTTTGATCAGGCATTTAACCCACCTTAAACCCTATTCGATATCACTACAGAATGGATTATCGTTATTTAGATCATTTTAAGATTTAAAACCGACTTTATTATCTTAGCGTTTGATTCAATATATCTTGACTTGAATATCATATATTTAGATTCTTATATTCGATTTTACGAACTATATCTTAGGATTTATTTCTTATTCATTAGCTGATCTTTAGGTCCTCATTTTACAAATTTCAAATTTTTACCCCTTTACACTCGTGTAAATTCGGTCCAATCAATTCTCATTTAGCATATAATATTTGCATTCGCTCTAGCCATATAATCATTTATTCATTGTATCTATTTAACAATTCCCGGAAAATACCCAAGTTGGCTCAATTTATACCCGGAATATATAATAAAATTATAAAAAAAAATTTTAGGGTATTTTTGGGGCGTTACATATGATTTGTGAACTTGTAGTGATTTAGACCAAAATGGATTTTAATTACATAATATTATATACAACAACGTAAAATGGTCTTCACATATTTCGTCATAACAGTTTTTGCTACGCTGGACCGAAAAGTTCTCGCGCCTGTTTTAGAATTCACGTATCACATATTTTGGTCTTAACAAGTTTTTGGCACTGCTGCTAGGGATTGAAGTAGAGTTTAAAGATTAATATTCTAACCAAAAAGAGAATTGCTAATTTAGACATTTTTATCTTTATCAATTTTTAAAAAATAAAAAATAAAAAAAGAGTTTTGACTGAAGAAGGATTCAAAGGTATGTCTTTTCTTTATGCTAATCAAAGTTATAATCAATGTCTATCTAGTGAACTTACTTTGATGTTAATGTGCTATAATTTCAGGTGATTCTTACATGGCTGGGGATTGAGCTGATGATTGCCATTGATACCGAAATAAAGAAGACACTCGAATCTCTAAGAAAGAAAAGGTGAATAGAAACCCCAACTATGACATAAATGCAGAGAGACTAACTGTGACTCTACCAAATATAAATGGAGAGAATTTAATAGAGACAGTTGACAATGAAAGACTTTTGAGCTTCCACTATTAAAGAATAATACTCGCTGTAGATAACCAAACCCATACTACAAACAACTCGAATTGAAGCCTGCCTGATCACCATGGTACCGCAACTTTCGGGCTCACCAGGCACCCCAACGGAGATCCAATGAGCAATCTTAGCAGATTTATGACGGCCAACACCGGCAGCTTTCGTAAATGAAGTAAATCCAGATGTTATCAAGTTGCAATTGTTCCCATTTTCACTAAGGGACATTGCAGCCAGTTAGTTTGAGTCCCTACCATATGGATTGAGCGAAAGCACCTGGGAGGAGTTGGTGGAGTTTATTTCGAGCAGACTCTTCCCGCTCTCACTTCAGAGGGAGAGGCATGACATTTTATAGGAGCAAAAAAGAAGATGAGTCTCTGTATAATGCTTGGGAGAGGTACAAGCAGCTGTTGAGAAGATGTCCCATGCATGGGATTGAGAAGATAACTCAGATGCACATCTTCTACCATGCTATGAATTACACTTCGAAGGGAACTGTGGATGTAACCTCTAGAGGTGCATTCAAGAGGAAAAGCGCTGAGGAAGCCAATTACCAGAGGAACTAGCAGATCAACCCGCAGAGCTCCATCCGAGGCTTGTGAGCAGTAGGTGCTAAGAAGTGGAGTGAATTGAGCTGAATAAGATTTCAACCACATTAGCTAAGTCAGATACAATCATGAATGCATTGAGTAAATCAAGAAAGTGAGGTCATTCTCAGAATGGGACTATGGAAGAGCTGAACATAAATGTGTGGTTGATGAAGGACTTACTCGAGGGTCCCTACTGGGCTGAGGAAGTTCAAGATTAAATGGAATAAAAGCTACAACTTCAAGCCAAACAACAACCTTTCAACTCAACATAGCCTAGTCTTGAGGAACGATGAGAACTTTTCTACGAGGTGAATGCAACAGAGTTCAAGACTAGGGTAAAATTTTCAGCTAAATTATGCTTCACCCGGTTCCAAGGACAACAACCGTATAGAAGCAAGATCGTAGACAATCAAGGACAAAGGAGATCCTAACTTTCGAGGATCAAATGTCGACTTCATATTTGAGAATAAGAGGATATTGAATTCCGCATGCAGCGTAAGTTCGTGAGCCGGCTCGTTTCAAAGCTAACACAATCGTGTTTGTGGCCAACACAAATGCTTCCCAAAGAATAACTTGAAACCTCAAGTAGGGCGCTTGGCCCTTGGCTGCGTAACCACCCAGTGGACTCTTCCCCAGCGACACAAAGAAGAACTTTTAAGGACTGCATGGTAGTCACATCGTAGCTGGAAGAAATGGAAGAGCTAATAAATGAAGCTTATGACAATGCTAGGCTCTATAAAGCAAGAGACTAAGAAATGACACAGAATTATGAGGAAAGAGGTCAAAGTAGAAGAGCTAGTCATGTTGTACAAATCTAGGCTCAGATTGTTTCCAGGAAAGCTAAGGTCTAGATGGAGTGGTCCTTACATAATGATTGCAACAACATGTTTTGGAGCAGTGACACTTAGAAAGAGGTCAGGAATGAGTTTAAAGTGAATGGCCAAAGACCGAAACATTATCAAGGAAGTATAATTAATGGAGATCAGTCTTAAAGAAGAATTATTGAAAAAATTGCTGAAAGAAAAGGAGTATACTATAGCCAAGTCCAGCTAAAGACAGTAAGTTGAGCAATTGTTGGGAGGTAACCCAAAATATTTTTGTTGTTAGTGTCGAATTTCAGTGGAAAATCCTTTAGCATTAGGAAATGCTTACCAAAGATAGATAAATTCAATTTGAGCTTTAAGTAAATCGCTGTGCGAATTTTCCAATTGTTTTCTTCTTTTAAATTTAGTTTCTATCATATTTCCTTTAGTTATAGTTTATTTTTGTGTGTTTGAATTTTGTTTGATTGATTGGAAGTTCCTGATTTTTCTTAGTTAATTTAGTTGATTTAAATCAGTTAAATAGCTGTGAATTTATGAGATATAAATCTGCGTTTCATTGATATATCTGTGAATGATTTCCTAAACAAATTCTTGAAATGAGTATGTTGAATGAATGAAAGTGAGGAAAATAAGCAGCAATCAGATTGAGGAATTTTCCTTTTCAATGTCGCAACATTAGCCCTAAAATTTTTTCCAATGTCATGACATCGATACTACAATGTCTCGACATCGACACTATAATATCGCGACATCAACTCCAAAAGTTATCCAATTTCGCGACATTGACACTCAATGTCACGACATCGACACTCAATGTTGTGACATTGCATCTTCAATGTCGCGACATCGCACTTAGGGCAGCCTTCCTATTTGAAAGAACACTTAGTGAAAAATTTCAAATCCAAACCAAATTCTTAAACTTTTAGAGCCCTAAACCTTTCACCCTCCATTTTCGAAACCAAGGAAATGTCTAAATTAGCTCTCCCATACCAGATCAGGTCATGAGAACATTATGGAGGAAGTGCGAAGAGAGAGCCAACGAACCGTAAAACGAGACTACTCTTGCAAGAAATTAAAGGAAAAGACTATGAGGGAAGTCGAGGCAGGAGAAGCGAAAGTCTTTTACAAGAAGGGCAAGGTATGTTCAAAGAATCTCACCAAGAAGGGATTTGTCGAGAAGAGGATTCAGGAAACCAGTTCCACCCTTCAAGGAATAAGTAGAGAGAAGGGGTTGGGAAATGTTGTGCCAACACTTGGAGCCGGGCAGAAGGGCCTAGGTAAAGGAGTTCTACGCCAATCTTGGAAACGTATGAACCCGACTCCGCTATAAACAGTGGAGATGGGTCCCTTTTTGGAGAAATGGCCATCTTCTAATTGTTTGGACTCCAGGAAGGGGGATGCTGCACCGAAAATGAGCATTTCCAAAAGAACCCTAATCTCAAAGAAATTACAAAAGAGCTCACCGATAGTCAAGGGGAATAGTAGAGAACAAAGACTATATCTAATGCCTTCCTAAACAGAGGGGACCTCACAAAAATCAACAAGGTTTGGTTCTACTTTGTTCATTTTGTTTTAAATCCCTCTAAGCATGTCTCACTTCATGAGATAGACTCCGCACATTACTTTGTATGCGCCGCCGGTGGCAGAACCGAACGTGGGGGGGAAAATAATGGAAAGAGTCCATCTCGACTATGTCAGGAAAATTCTCAAGGAATATCCCCCACCCCTCTTTGATCACACTTTTGTGCATCAAAGGGGGAGTGAAATTCAATGAAGAAGAGGAAAAGAGGTGCCTAAAGGCCTTTCCTCTCACTCTTGCTGAAGTCCTCAAGGCTCTAGCAGAGTGAGGAGGGTGAGAGAAGAGAGAAGACCAGAAAGAGGAAGAGGGTAGAAACAGTAGAAGAGCCTAATGAGCCAGCCCCTATAGTTGTGTTTGATGAGGAAACCGGTAGTAAGGACAGAGAGGAATATGAAACATATGTAGAGCAGCCAATGCTCTCCCCTACTGTAGATCAGGGGACACTAGCTCCTACTAGGGCTGAAGAAAGAGGAAAATAGAGGGTTGCAACTGAAGAAAGCAGTACCTCTGAACTGTTATCCCTATTGAAGGAAATGAAAGTAGAAATGAGAGAGAGAGATGAGCAGATAAGAGAAGAGTTGAGGTGGAGAGACAACCACCATGAAGACCAAATAAAGAAGAGAGAGAACACTCTACAAAGAACTCAAAGAGAGATGAAGAACAAAGAGGGAGCCATTTAAAGAGACAGAGTTCGAGGGCCGACCGGTAGAGAGAGAGAAGGCATTCATAAATGAGCAGCAGAAGAGGGATAAAGAGCTATTGAAGATCCTGAAGGTGAGAAGAACATGCTACAGAAGGCTAATGCATTTGGGTATTTGTACAAGGAGCACCAGAAAGAGATAAGGGCCACCATCCAGAAGAGAGATGAGGAGATGGAAGCCTTCCTGAACTATAGGGAAAAGCTATGGATTGACAAGCAGTGATGTAATAACTCGATGATGAGGATGTACAATGCCCAAGGTGAGTTTGAGAGTGCTCTGAATTCTATCGGGGAAAGACAAAATGAGCCGATATGAAAATGCTGCATTGCCGAATGGATGACAAACAACTCCTAGAAACACAAATGGAAAACCTCAACCTCCATCTTTGACTTCACTCCATCTTAAGCTGGTTATCAATATGAACCGGTAAACCTCAAACCCTCCAAATCCCAAAGGAAAAAGAAATAAACTCAATTGTTGTGGTGCCCCAAAATCCGAGGGTTTGTTGATCACTTGTTAACCCACGGAAAACCTGTGGATATTGTATAACCCGATACCACACCATTGATTCCCATTTATTGGGATCCATAATTTTACCAAAATCAGACATAGTCTCCTTCGTATGGGGAGCCTTACCCAAAGCCAAGCCTGTACTGTGCACAATACTACAAGAAAACAACACTTGCCAAGAAGTCCCGAGTTCACCTAGGCGAGGCAGAGCCCATCATTTAGGGCAGCCTCAAGTTCGCCAAGGTGAAGCTCACCTTCGCTTAGGCGAGGCAGAGCCTAAATCTCAAGATGGATAGAACACAAAAATTTCATAAGAGTCAAATTTCAACTCTTTAACATATTGGTACAAGCCAAAATGAATTTATTACAAAAATTTTACAAAAGTAATTATAAAAGCCACACGCCGGCTTCCTTCACCCTTGCGGTCCCAAATAAGAGCCTCTCACCGGCGTATATCCCGTACTTGAAACGTTTTTCCCGTATAGGGTGAGCCACTCCTAGTAGATTAATTCCTACGGATTCTACTTCCCACTTAAGTGCACATGCAATGTTCACCTTTGACACTTTTCACATTCACATCAACAATTCCAAGCAAGAATCTGCAATCCTAGGTTGGAATTCTACATGTCATGCCATGAAATGAGATGAGACTCACTCATGCACCATACCCGAGTCTTTATCGACTCCCACCACACAATGCAATGCCACTGTGTGATAAAATCTGTCACACGGATTACATCCACGATCATTTTCAAACAAAATCATTTGTTTATAAACCAAAAGCTTGGATGTTAAACCTCAATGATCATTTACATACAAAACCATGTGTCCTTTTGGGCAGCGAATTTTCTGGGGGTTTCCATCATTGTGCTCGCACGTCTTCCTACACTTTTTAGACTTTCACCGTTGAAGTGTATGAACCAGTACCGGGTCTTTCACCCAATGGAGTGTCTAGCCCTTCTTGCTATTACCCAACACAAGTTTTCCATGTCATGCAACCCTAGCGACCCATCGAGTTCGCCCAACGGTACCGAAGCCGACTTATCACCATCCAACGCGGCTGTTTATTTCAACCACGCACTCACATCCATTTAAATGCGATGTTCTCATGCATATGCAATGTGGATGCACCATTTCATGTCAATGTCATGTCACATATGTGATAAATGCCACATGGACAATTTAATTTACATTTACCATGTATCATGGACAATTACATTACATGCATATAATCTCAAAACAAACATTTAGCCTCAATGTCAATATATAAGCACACATATATCAATAATCATCAAACAACAATTAACCAACCATGCCATTACAAAATCAAGTAACAACAACTTTAACTTTAAGGCCACAAATGTGACATATAAAATGCTCACAAAAATAGCCCACACAACGCCCTAAATCAAGTTGATGAGTGTCTAAAACGCCATGTCATACCCGGGCGCCCTTACTACGCTTTTAGTTATATTTTATATACATTAAGTGCATTATTGCCCGGAGCATTTTGATTTTTGATCTTGTGTGCATTGTAGGTGAATAGGATGGTTTTCAGAAGCTTTTTGGAAATGCAAAGCAGTTGGAAAACCTAGCAGCAACGTTAGACGCGGCAACGCCGCTTACGCTCCTGCCGCGGACGCAATGTCGCTGATAACCGTCAACAGAGTAAAAGTCAAAGAGTGCTCAACCGCAACGCTTCATGGGATTTCGGTAAATCGCCCCCGCCGTGACATACCCGCATCAAATTATAAAAAGCACGGAGACCTAATTTTGGGATTATCGAAGGACGCATCGGACGAGAGCGTAAAACGGTTTAAAACAACCCGAGATAGAAAGACTCGTTTTTGCATTTCTCTCAAACCATTAACGCATTTGTAGAACTATGATTAAATTAAATTTCTATATGGTCTAGAATTATTTCTAGGGTTTTGTTGAACCCTACTTCAGTTGTATGGATTAAGGTTTAAATCTAATATTATTCAGTTTATTTATGATTTATATCGATTTGCTCTATGTCTATGGTTTATTTTCATGGTGATGTTTGGCCAACATTGACATGGATTCACATCCGGTATTGAGAGATAAGGACCCTGTGGATATGGAGTAGAGCGTAGCCTCGGGTCAACGGGCGACAGAGATATCCTGACTCCGAGTGTGACAATAAGGTTTGAACATTTGCCATTTCGGGAAGTATAGAGTCTAGGTAGAGATGCACCCAACTCCATCAAGTAGATAGGCGACAGACTGAGAGAGGGTATCTCTGAGGTAACATCATCCCACATATCGAGAATTCATCAATAGATTGAATAATACCTCTCGTAATAATTCATCAATTGTAAGTGTGGGGAGGCAAACTCCTATTTTTTCACAAACCCTAGTTCTCAAAAAAGTAATTTTACAAGTTACTTAGATTGAGTTTTAATTCAATACATTGGGCTAGACATTCACTAAGAGTTTAAGTCCGTATAATATCATAGGAAAATTCCAAATAGTCAACGCACTTCTCCTCAGGATCTAGATATTCGCATTCCTAGGGTACACTATATTACTTGATACGACGCGTGCACTTGCGCATATAGGCGCTTTACCTAGTTTATACAAATCACACATCACGCTTTTGGCTTAT
This sequence comes from Tetrastigma voinierianum, assembly GCA_016808115.1. Lineage (NCBI taxonomy): Eukaryota > Viridiplantae > Streptophyta > Magnoliopsida > Vitales > Vitaceae > Tetrastigma > Tetrastigma voinierianum. The sequence continues at coordinate 85,652 of JAEQBH010007928.1, read as the reverse complement.
CATCGGCCCTTAAACTGGCCATAAAACTGACCAAACAAGCCTTTAAATTGGCCACAAAATCGGCCAGACATGCCCTTATCAGTTCGGATTTTTTTTTTATTCAAACAGTCCCCAAACAAATTTTGGGACATATTATACACAACCACATATCAATTCACCAAACCGGCCACAAACGGGGCGGCAAAATGGCCATTAAAGTCGTTTAAAAAAACCAAACAGGTCATACACTTCGCTTAGGAGAAGAACGTCGGGCTTGAGCAGAAAAAAAACAAAACAGCCCCTAAACTACTCCCAAACAAAAAGGTGGGAGTAAAACCCAAGTAGGAAAGAACCCTACCTCTTGAAGCGTAGTAGAATAGTAGGAGGTCTCAAGAACACCTCCCTGTTAAGACCAAAGATGATACAAATTTATGACGTTATTACTAAGGACTATTATCTACTCAAGAATCCGCCATAAAACTTGTTAAGACCAAAAGACATACAAATTTATGACGTTATTACCAAGGACTATTATCTAATCCTCTCACAACGGCGCCATAAAACTTGTTAGAGACCAAATAATGTATACAAATTTAAGGACACTATTACTAAATGACTATTATCTAATTCCGCAACGGCGCCTAATAAACTTGTCGATTTTCTACTATATAGACCAAAAATCTCCTAGGAGTAAATCATTTTCACTTGGTTTTGGCCTAATATCCTGTGTAAGTGCACAGTCGACGGCACAAAATGGATATAAGTTCAGATATCGATCCCAATGTGAGATCTCAAGAATTCTAGATCAACTATCCCGACTACTCAAGCTCCATACTATTCGACTATAACATGACATTGTGATCCAAATCTTAAGAAGTCAGAAATATGTACAAGTATAAGGGAAAAAGAATGAACAATCAAATAAACTGAATCTAAAGAATAAAGAATAATGAATAGTTAAGAAAATAAATGGAAACTTAATAGTTATATTTTAGGGAGGACACATCAAGAAATAATCAAGTATTGTGAAGTATCAATTCCCAGAGTTAACACCGAGCAAATTACTGTAGGTCGTGTTTTAAAATCTGTCCAAGGCGTTTAAGAAGATAATACCGATATCTCCACACTCCACGCTTCATTATCTAATTTTCCCGATTCTTTCAAGACAAGGAATTGATGACTACTTTTAATAGGGATTTTAACTGGTATTTTTCTTTCGCAATACTTCATACCCATTTACGGATCAGAACCTTAGGTCTTGTTATCAGTCATAAGTGATATACAACTTCCTGGTTACTCTTCTCTAAATTAGAACAGATCACCCCTCTCCTTGATTAGATCTCGCCAACACGGGATTGGCTTCACTATTCGACCGAGGTGAACTCTCGTTTGTTTAAATTGATAGCTCATTCAACTCTTCTTGATTTCAAGTGAGAAGAGGATTTATCTAAGTAAACTTATTAAAGCTCATTAGATCTCTAATAGCGTGCTGATATACCTTCAAGGAAATGTTCATAACTCTCAGAATGCCTTCTCGTGTCACTCAGGGCCTCCTTGAAATCGTGAGCAATGAAACAAATCTTAAAACTAGTATAAGAAACCTATATTCAGATCAAAAGCATTAAACCTTATAACCGTAAGTAACCATAAACCGGAATTACAAGCTGGAAACAACTACGTGGAAGAGAAATTCGACCATAGCATGCACTTAATGGAAGCTGAGTTTCTCAATTACTGAATTACACACTACAAGATTCTCCGATCATAAGAACAACCGGCACTTGAAACTCGAAAAAGTCTAATTCCATAAATTTGTCTCAACTTCAAACATTCCAGTAGTAATTTAAAAGAATGGAATTTCGCATCTACCGCTTAAAACGATAACATCCAGATCTAGAAAATAAAATAAAAATAAGGAAAATGAAAATATTCTAATCTATTACGACGGAAACAGAAAAATAGAAGAAAAATAAAAGAAAAGAAAAGAAAAATAAAATGAAGCCTTCGGCTACCCAGATCTTTCGCTCGCTCGCCCACCGCCTCTTCTCCCGGTAGTCGCTATTTATAGTATTTCTTAGTTGGGCCCCAATTCAATGCATTCTTTTCAGGATTTCCAAGTGGATCGGCCCACGTTTCCGTGTCGCGACCCCAAATCCCTTTGTCGCGACATTAGTTCGGGCCAAGTAATTTGTCATAAAGATTTATCAATAAGTCATGACATCTTGTTTTCCGAAGGCATCTTATGTCGCGACAAGGAATCAATGTTGGGCACATCATCCATGTCGCTGACATCGGATCTCTTGTCGCGACATCAACTTAAGTCTCTCGCAATTTTCAATCGGTAGTTCGCTTTATGTCGCGCGACATCAATCCTTGTCGCGACATCACTTTTTATGCCTCTCGCAGGTTTCTAACTGTTCGCTCGATGTCGCTATCAATCTTCTTTATCGCGACATCGCCATGTCTTTGCAGCCTTTCAACTGATAGCCCTTATGTCGCCAATATCAATCCCTTGTCGCGACATCACTTTATGCCTCCGCAGTTTCACCAGCTCGCTCTGACGCCGCCGACATCAATCCCTTGTCGCGACATCAACTCATGTCTTTGCAGCTTTCAACTGATGGTTCCTGATGTCGCGACATCAATCTCTTATCGCGACATCAACTTAAGGAACTGCAACCTTCAACTGAGCACGTCTTATGTCGCGACATTAATCTCTTGTCGCGACATCAACTTATGTCTCCTCGAGGCTTCTAACCGGGTTGCGCTTCGCGCCGCTGATTATCACCTCACGCGACAACAAATTAAGCCCACATGCTTTCTCATCTTTCAAAACCTGGCCATAGCTTCATGAGCTTCTCTGTCGCGACCTTCATCCCTTGTCGCGATATCAACCTCTGTCGCGACATCATGATGTTGTCGCCATATCATTCCCAAGTCTCCGGGTTAACCTCACCGCCTAACTTGTGATCCTCGCCGCGACCTACACATCAAATTTCCTTCAATTTCCCTGATGTCGCGACATCATAATCGGATCAGGTAAGCCCAAAACCGCAACATTAGCCAACCACTTGTTTATCGCCTCGCCATTTTCTCGCACTTTTACTCCACCACCGCCGCATTTTTCTAATGCTTTTCTTCTTTTCTTTCACACCCTCGCTAATAACAAATTGGTGAGTTTCTTCATATTTTCAGATATTAATTATTCCTTTTCGCATGAAAATCAAAACGTAAAAATGGATTAAAATAGATGACTTTAAGCTCATCAAACCTCCCCAACTTAAAGCCGCCGCCCCAAGCAAAGGAAAGAAAGAATTGTTCGTCTCAAACAAAAGGACATTTTTCGTTTCGCTTTGGTAAAGAAGGGGCCAATTTGATTGAAATACGTGGAATGCATTGTCTTCTCGTATTATCTAGCTTCAAGTCCAGCTCAAGGTTAGTTTTTAATCTTATAGTATACAAACTAACCGTTGAAATTATTTTACAAAACAACATAATCATTAGATCCCCGTTGAATAATAAATTATTTCTTTCTCATCTTCATAATGAGTCACTTAACTCCTAAAGTCCTTCATGCTTTGATTGTTTCCATATTTACCTAAATTCCATAGGTTTGTTGTTCATATTGATCTCCACTAATGTAGGTAATTCCAGCCTCTCAAGATCAATCGTGTCTTTTGGGCTTATATTTATTAGGCTTCGGGGTAATGGGTGTGATGGAAGGAATTTTTAGGTTAAGATTTCCCCGAACCCTTTCCTTTTTTTTTTTTTCACTACCGCCTTTCTTTCTTGTAGTTTCTTTAATAAACTTCTAAACTTCATGTTTGGACATCTCTTGATTGCTTCAATTCGAATCGTACGCCTATTTCTCACTTGTAATTCAACTGGGAAATTTCCTTGTTTGTCACTATTCAGGATAAGGTAATGTTTTACCACTCTTTTAGGCTTTCTAACACTCTTAACTTTGGGGTTAAGTAGCCCCATACCATGGCATTAGGGTACTAGGTGTTGAAACACCCCTAAGAACTTAATTGTTCAAGAGAGTTAGGCCACAAGATAAACTTATCCCTATAAGCTTTCTTTTCTATTGCATTTTCTTCTCTTTGCCTTTTTCTTTTCATTCCCTTTTTTCTATATTTTTCTTCTTGAGTTCCTCAAAAACATATATACTCAACCATTTCTTTTCCTCCTGAATTCCCGGGTAAACGTAGTTCTTTACCGAAGGATTGATTTTTGTGATGGGTCAGTTTCACGGCTTATTTTTGAAAACTAAGCTTGTTTGGCTCACTCTCTGAACTAAGGTATATGCATCAAAGATATTATCAGATGGCTAGAATGGCTCAAACTATCCAAGAATGGCTCAGATCATCTATCATCACCAGATTACCTAGGATTTCGCCTCAATCAATAATCTAACAAATTCTAGAATTTGATCAATAATCAGGACTAACCATATGATTTCCTCGACTATTTTTGTTGATGAGTAGTTAAATTAATTGATATTCAACAGGTTCCTTGACTTACCGTCTGCATTTCACAAAACTCAAAATATGTTTTGTTCCTTCTATTGTATTACCTTCCTTTATTCTCGGACTTATCGCTTAGACTTAAGTCACTTTTGCACTTTTAGGTTTCAATTACAAACTCGCATTCATTTGGCTCTTATTCAGATTTTTGTCCCATTTCAAATTATTCCTAATCTAATCGTCTATTCAATTCACTTTATTACATCTCAGCAGTTTTTATTCTTGAACTAATTCCTACTTTTATTTTCCCAACTATGCAACCACAGAGCAACACAAAATTTAACAAACCAAAGTAACACAACAATTCAATTCAATTTATCATTTTATTTCATTTTCAAGTTTTTGTTTATGTCGCAACCTATGCCCTTAGTTTAATGATCTCAAAAACTTGAATTCCTTTATTAATCCTATACTCCTTTAGACATTTATTCAGGCATCTCCAAGCGTAGCCCAAATAAGCAATCACTCATATTTCTACTGTGTTTGGTTTAGTGAGAAAGTTACTCTTGCTCATGTCGCGGACATTTCGCAAGGCCGGAGGTGTCCCGAGTTGCTTTTTCTCACTTATGTCTTTCAAATGCAGACGATACCGTATGATTCAAGAAAATTTAATTTAAACTACAATTAACTTCTCAAAATTAAATCTATCTTTATAAGAACTAATCAAAACGAAATTACAACAAAAAAAATTCAAAACTGGTGCGTAAACTAAATTTTCTATGGTTGCCTCATCACCAAGCCGTTTGAGTCTCACTGACTTGTTGTTTTGGTTCTTCTTCTTTCTAGATAACCTCCGTCGAGTTCTTCCATTCCTTCCTCCCCGCTAGATAGTGCTTCACTGTCCATCGACTTTGAATTCTTCTCCGCATCAACCTAATTGGGCTACCGCTCCAAATGTATTGCTTGGTCACCACTCGTGTATGGCCCACTCCATTTGGATTTCAACTTCCTCGGAAACAATTTGCAAATTTAGAATTAAACAAGAGAACCCGTTCGCTTCCGAACTCTTTCCTCGTGGATCCTTGATCATTCCATTTCTTTGTCTTATCCTCAGAGATTCTAGCATTAATACAAGCTTCATTTCTCAATTCTTCTAGTTCGGCATGCTTGAGCAATCTCTCCCCTTGCGCTTTTAAAATCTAGTTCAACTTTGATGGCCCACATTGCCTTGTATTCAAATTCCAGAGGTAGGTGACATGGTTTGCCAAAAACAATTCCCAGATGGGACACCCAATGGGAGTTTCAGATGCGTACCCCGTAGGCTCTCCCAAAGTGCATCATCAAGCTCGGGAAGACCAATCCTCCCCGCTGAGCCTGCGTCTTTTCAAGTATTCTTTAATCTCCCCAAATTCGCTTTGTCCATTGGTCTGGGATGATAAGCTGTGATCATTACACGCTTTGATCCCATACTGTTCATGAGTTTTGCAAATATTTCGTTTGTAAATGGCTTCCCCATCACTAATGATAGTTCGTGTTCCAAATCGCTTCAAAATATTTTTTCAAGAAGCTCACAACTCCGTATTAGCATCATTCCTTGGACATTACTGCTTCCACCTTATTTGAACATCATAATCAACTGCTAGCAAGATGTACTGTGTTCCCAATGATGGTGGTGGTCCCATAAAATCTATTCCCCATACATCAAAGATTTGCACCACCATTATACCTCTTAGAAGCATTTCATTTCTGCTGCTGATATTTCCAATCTTTTGGCATCTATCACACAATTTGACCCACTCAGCACAATCTCTGAAGATAGTGTCAAGAAATCAAGATTGAGTATCTTAGAGCTGCTTTTTCTCCGAAAATGCCCCCATATGGTGATGCATGGCATTCATTCGTAATTTTGCCTCGTCTACCTTTCCGCACACATCTTCTTATTATCATGTCAAGACTCCTTTTAAATAATAGTGGATCATCCCAAATATAATACATGTTGTCGGCCAGTTTCCTTCGTTGGTAGTCGACTCGAAGGAACTACCCACAAGCTAAATAGTTTATACACAAGATAATGTGGTTGGAAGGAAACTTTAAACACCGCTCATCCGGGAAGTTCTCTCGCACATTTTCTCTTCACAGTTCTTCCTTTCTGGGCTTTCTCTTTGCTGCTGTTATTTTTCTTTCATCTTTCTAACTCCTTCCACTCCTAAGTCGCACGTACCCATGTGCCTTTTCGATTTTCACTGAAGGCATCTTTCCTCCGTTTTCAGGTTGGGGCACCGCCTCTACCAGGTCTCCGTGCCCTTCAAAGATGCATTGGTGGTGTTCTGAAATTTGAGAATTGGTAGCAGTTGTTTCCACTGCAGAAACTTTTGTTCATGGAGGTTCACGCCTCTATTATCCCCATGAACTCGCAAAGATCCGCTCTTCAAAAGATCGGGCCCCTCCTCGACCTCTCGATTCATTTCGTGTTCATTTCCTTGCCGTCGCTTGAACCAGGTCGTTGTAAACTCGTGGAGGGAGCTCGTCCCATGCCTGGCCTTGTGAAGCGCCCCTCCACCATAAGGAGAAGTTCTCACGGTTCCTCAATATCGGGGTGATACCGTGCCGTGTGTTAGTATCGTTTGAAACAGTTTCTCGCCCACCTGCATACTTAAACTCTTTCAAAGATCATAGAATTGTTCTTCAAGAGAGAGCTCTCAAGACTTCCTTCAATAACTTCTCTTCAACCGCTTCCTATCTCATGGGCAAAGGTGTGTCTTCCTTCTTGCTTGTCCATCCTGTAGTAATGGCATCCAACTCGGGCCTCCATGGTCACGACATTCTCGTCAGCCCATGATCCCCTTCCTCTCGTCAGCTTCCTGAAAACCTCAGCGAGCCACATTGCATTTAGCCAGGTCTTCACAAGCCTTTTGGGTTCTCAAAGACTTTTTCGCTTGGAATGTCTACGCAACATGAAACACTAATATCCTTTGATATATCATCTGGCGCATGATATACAATGTCCATCCAGTCTTCAGATCTATCCCATGCATCGACATCTTCAAGAACCGCTTGAATCTTTCCCGTTACACATAGGATTTCATCTTCCCCCACAAACACAATGATTTCCCTCCTTCTCCGAGGTGAGGGCCGGGGAAAGAATCTAAGTAGTTCCTCTACTAACTCCTCCCCAAGTATCAACGTAACCATATGGTAAAGATTCATACCATGTAGTCACGATTCTTAGAGAGAATGGGAATATGCAGTTTGATAATTTTAATCCCATCCTATCTAACTTCCCCAGATATTTCATCCCGAGAAATCTTCCTGTGTGCTCAGCTTAGTCCTCGGGATATGACCAAGAACTCGATGTCGCTGACCATTGTAATTAGCTGTTTAAGTTCAAAATTATTTGCATCAATAGCTTGTCGCCTCTGACAAGGTAGTACTATCTTGAATATTAGCTTCCTTAAGTCCTCCATAGTATCAAGTGATTGATAATTTCTAATGCTTCCACAATCATTCTCTGATCTCTGTTTTTTCATCTACAGATGAGTCTTCCGTTTTTATTCTTCCTGCCCACAGTAATCTCAACCCAGTTATCCAGTTCAACCATCTCTGCTTCCAGTTTATCAGCAACCCTCATCCAATCAAACAACCATTAATGCATTTAGATCTCAATACAGCCAAATATTTTAATATGGTTTGTTAAAGGTTAGTGGCTAAAATAACCACCGCTGAAAGTCATTTTTGTTCTTTTCAAAATGTCCAAATTAGCATTTTCCTTTCGCCCACATTTACTTATTAAATTCTTTCGATTCCTAAGAACGGCACCATAAAAACTTGTTAAGAATTAAAGACATATACAAATGGCGACGTTTACTAAGGACTATTATCTAACTTCTGCAATCCGCGCTCTATAAAACTGTTACACTAAAAAGACATATACACTATTATCTAATCCCCGGTAACGGCGCCATAAAACTTGTTAGGAGACCAAATAATGTATACAAATTTATGACACTATTACCAAAGGACTATTATCTAATCCCCGACAACGACGCCAATAAACTTGTTGACTTTCAAATATATAGACCAAAATCTCCTGGGAGTAAATCTGCTTCAATTTTGGTTCGGGCCTAATATCCTCGCAAGTGCACAGCCTACAAGTGACGTAAAATGATTATAAGTCCGTATATCGATCCCAACAGATCCAAGAATCTAGATCAACCATCTCCACTACCAAGCTCCATACCATTTCACTATACATGACATTGTGATCCAAATTTTAAGAAGTCGTAAAATATAAAGCAAGTATAAGGAAAAGAATGAACATCAAATAAACCGGAATTCCAAAGAATAAAGAGAATAATGAATAGTTAAGAAAATAAATGGAAACCGAATAGTTATATTTGCAGGACACATCAAAAACAATCAAGTATTGTGAAGTATCACTCCTCGTAGTTGGGCACACCGATAAAATTGCTTCAGGTATTTGCAGCTTAAAATCGCCCATGCGAGCAAGACAAATTCGATCTCTCCATACCACAGCTTCATTATCTAATTTTCCCGATTCTTCAAGATGTGGAATTGATGACTACTTTTAATGTGGATTTCCTTAACTCAGTATTTTCTTTTCGCAATACTTCATACCCATTTTATGGACTGTGAAACCTTAGCTCCCAAGTTATTTGGCCAAGCAAGGATATACAACTTCCTCGGGTTACTTTTCCTTTCAATGAAGGGATCACCTCTCTCTCCTGATTAGATCTCGCCTAACACGGGACGTCACTATTCGACCGAGGAACTCTCTTGCTTGTTTAAATTGATAACTCATTCAACTCTTTCTTGATTTCAAGTAAGAAGAGGATTTATCTAAGTAAACTTACTAAAGCTCATTAGATCTCTAATAGCGGTGTTGATATACCTTCAAGGAAATGTTCATAACTCTCAGAATGCCTTCTCCGTGTCACCGAGGGGCCTCCTTGAAATCGTATAAATTAAACAAATCTTTAAAACGGGTATAAGAAACTCGATATTCAGATCAAAATATTAAACCCATAACCGTATAATTCATAAATCGAAATTCACAAGCCGGAACAACTACGGGAAGAGAAATTCGACTATAACATTCACTTAATGAAGTCAGTTTCACCATCGAATTACACACTACGCATTCCTCCGATCATAAGAACAACTGTAATTTGAACTGGAAAGTCGACCTGTAAATTTGTCCGAATCTCAAACATTCCGTAGTAATTTGAAAAGAATGGAATTATGCATTCGCCTTCCGCTTCAAAACGATAACATCCGTGATCCAAAATAAAACAAAATAAAGAAAGATGAAAATAATCTAATATAACGACTAAAATAGAAAAAGAAAATAAAAGAAAAGAAAAAGAAAAGAAAAGAAAAATAAAATGAAGCTTCGCTACCCGTGATCTTTCTGCCCCGTCGCCCACCGCCTTCTCTTCTCCCGGGTAGCCGCTATTTATGGTTTCTTAGTCGTCTCTAATTCCAATGCATTCTTGTGGATTTCCGCCGGATCGCCCATGTTATTGTTCGTGTCGCGACCTCAAATCCCTTTGTCGCCACATTAGTTAGTTCGGCACTTGTTGCAAAGATTTATCAATAAGTCATGACATTCCTTTGTTTTCCCGGCGCATCTTATGTCGCTGACAAGGAATCACGTCGCGAGATCATCCATGCCGCCATTATCGATCTCTCGTCGCACATCAACTTAAGTCTCGCAGCCTTGAACCGGGTAGTCTTCTTATGTCGCGACATCAATCTTTGTCGCACATCAATTTTATGCCTCCGCAGGTTTCAACTGTCGCCCGATGTCGCGACATCAATCCTTTTATCGCGACATCAGCTCTCATGTCTTTGCAAATTTTCAACTGATGGTTCCTAATGTCGCGACATCAATCCCTTGTCGCGACATCACTTTATGCTCGCAGGTTCTCCCACTAGTTCATTCTGATGTCGCTAATATCAATCCCTTTGTCACGACATCGCCATGTCTTGCGTGCCTTCAACCGATGAGCCCCCGGAGCGTCGCGACATCAATCTACCGCGACATCAACTTAAGTGAACCGCAACCTTCTCAACCTGAAGACGCCTTGCGTCGCGACATTGACCCTTTGTCATGACATCAACTTCTATGTCTCGAGGCTTCAACGGTTGCTTTGGTGTCGCGACATCAGTCCTCTGGTCAGCGATACGCCTTGTCACATCGTCATCTTTTCAAACCTGTCATAGCTTTAAGGAGTTTCTCTTGTCGCGACCTCCATCCCTTGTCGCGACAACCTTTGTCGCGACATCACGATGTTGTCGCGATATCATTCTTTAAGTCTCTGGTTAATCCTCAGCTGCCTAACTTGTGATCCCCCGTCGCTGACCAGATCAAATTTCCTTCAATTTTCCTCATGTCGCGACATCATAACTGGACTGTGCAAGCCCAAAACTGCAACATTAGTTAACCACTTGCTTTCATTTCTGCCATGCCATTTTCTGTACTTTTACTCCACCACTGTCGATTTTTTCATCGCTTTTTTCTTCTTTCTTTCACACTCCCTGCTAATAACAAATTGGTGAGTTTCTTCATATTTTTGTATATTAATTATTCCTTTTCAGATGAAAATCAAACAAAAAAATGGATTAAAAATAGATGACTTTTAAGCTCATCACCTCCTAAACTCGAAAACTTTGGTTTCCCCTAAATATCCTCATTTGGATCTTCGGTGAAATAACTCCTTTTTGGTACACACGCATAACCCTCATCGAGTAGATGAACTTAACTCTCGCTCTACAAATTAAGGACCGAATTAAACTCGAGGATCGAATAAAGAAGTCTTGGGACTCTTTCTTTCTCTCCCTCTTGCTCTCTATAGCCAAACAGCAGCAAAATGAGATATTTTCTCTCCCCCCTCTCATTTTTTTTTAACTCTATTTGATGTTTATGCGGTTGGATAGCGCCACCACGACCTGTTCGGTTCCGTTTTTGTCATGAAACGATTTATTTCATCCCAATTTTAGTTCAAATTATTTTAAAATGAACTTTACTTAAATTAGTTCCCACTTTTAATATTTTTCTTAAAAACACCGTTTTTGAGGTCCACCAGAGACATGTGTCGCCGTGAAAATCATAAAAAATCCGACTATCTTGAAATTCAACAAAATTCGTCTGGGTAACTAGATTTCACGAGACGAACCCAACGATGAGGTCCATTTCATCATCCGAGATCTAGAAAAATTTCTGTGTCTCAGAGCTCATCAGAAGTGAATTCTACCGCTTTTTCCATTTAAAAAAAAATCAAATTTACTCGGGTTTACAATTGTATCCCTCTATCTTTGTAATTCAGCTCCATGATATTGAAATGATAAATGAAAATACAGTTTCTAAATTCTTTGTGCAATTGTGTCTATTTTCTTATTTTCTTTTTTCCTTTACATTTTCTATTCTTCAATGTGTTAAGCGTACTCAATTTTGAACTTGTTGACTATAATAAATAAATAATTGGGCATTCAGTTATACTGAATGCACTGAATTGTTGAGTTGACTTGATAAAAAGCTGTTTAAACAGAAAATTTGGAACCTGAAAATGAGAAAAACTGAATTCCTGGGATTTGTGCAAACTGTTTTTTGTGTTGAATACCTTTGCATATTTGTAAAATCTCTTAATGATCTAGGTTGTGAAATTGCTTGTTTGGTTGGGTGAGATGGTAATTGTTGAATTCCTTGTGCTATGAAAATTGGGCAAAGTAAGTGGAACATAATTGAAAGTTGTGATATCAATGACAAGTAGGCTGAGATTTTAGGTTCTAAAAGACTGAAATTGATGTCAATGTTAATTAGGCTGATAATTATAGTTTGATTGAACAGTACAATTCAGATAATGATTGAAAATTGGCACATTGGTCATAAGCATCTTGAAATTTAATTATGCTTGGGTTAGGAACACCTTATGGATTCACTAAATATTTAGTCTCAACATGTAACACCCCAAAATAGACCATAGTCGTTTTCGACATGTTTAGGGTATTTTGTAAGCCTAATTTGACTGTTTCATGAGTCAAATGCGAAACCGGGAAATGAGAGACCCGGAAAGTTACAAAACTTAAGGACAATTTTGAAATTGGTCTAAAGAGGGGTATAAAAGTCATAGTTGACAAAATTAGAGGCCAAAGTATAATATGACATAAATTGCTTTGCAAATAGAATGAGTTATGGGCTTAAAAAGCAAATAAGCAAACTTGACCTAAAAATGGGTTATTTTGGAGGGCCAAACAAGGCCTTAGAAAACATGGATTTAAAGACCAAAAGATTGGTCTCATTTTGAGAGAGAGAACCGTAGAGAGAAGGAGGAAAAGAGAGAAGAGAGAAAGAGAGAAGAAGAAGAGGAAGAGGAAGAGAAAGGAAGGAGGAGGATTCAAGCAAAGCCAAACTAAGGTATGGAACTAATCTTGGTATAGATCATATGGAGTTTGTATGATTATTAGTTGGTTCCCAAAACTAGGTTTTGTTAGATTTCTTCCTAACCCTAGAATTTTAAAAGTAAGTTTGGTGAAACCTTGAATAGGACAAGAAGCACATGAAATCTTCTCTTTGAGGATGAATTCATAGTTCAAAGGAAAGCAATTGAGTTAGGGTTTAGAATAAACCCTAACAAATCCTTGGGTTTAGCTTATGTATGGGTTAAGACCCATATTAGAATGGTTTTTGAAGTAATTCATGAAAGAATTTGGAAACAAGATAGGTATTGAAAGATGAATTGAGTAGAAAAGAGGTTATAAGAGCCATATGGAAGGATTTTGAGGTGTGTAGGAAGTATAGGAGTGATATATGGATGATAAAGCATGAAAAAATGGGAGAAATTAACCATTCTTGGCATTCGATGTCTTCTACCAGAGAAGCAGTTCTACTGGTAGAACTCTCGATTCTGGTCATTTTGGCCGAAGTTCCCACCGGTAGAAGTTAAGTTCCCACCGGTAGAACTTGTTCGCTTCTCAGTTTCGACCAGTTTTTGTATTTTAGCCATAATTACTCATTTCTATCCGGGATGAAGTATCTGAAGTGGCCACTTAAAATAGACTTCAAGGAGAAACCAAACTTAAAGAGAAAGTATTGTCAAATTTCTGACTCTAAGTGGTCGAAAATTCACTCCAAGTGGGCTATGTGCAAGCCCTTACTTCGCATCGCTAATCATAGAGTAGGTCCAAGTTGTTTCGACGTATCCTGGAGTTCCGGTGTCTGAATTGGTGATTCCAGTTGGAATAGAACCCTTAGCACCTTAGCTTTAAATGATATAAGGACATAGTGTCAAAATATTAAGTTAAGACCCCGTAAAAATTAAGTAATAAACCATCATCAGAAAAGCTCTGAAAATGACTAGTTGGCATGAAAATGTTCCTATCCTTTAGTTTGATGATCCAATTGGATTCGATTCCAATTCCTAAGTAAACTAGATTCATAAAGGAATAAGAATATATGAATGAGGTGTATTTCATAGATGTGTTCATTAATATGAACATAGGATTATATGATAGATATATTTAAATGAATGATGTAACATGCTAAGAACAAATGATAGGAATAATGTGAATTGATATAAGTATACGATAGACATACAAAAAGGAATACACAAGACGAATAATGCAGAACATACGATAAAAAGACATAAATGATAAGAACGATAGAGATAAGCAAAAGATGACAAAGCATAGGAATGAGAACATGTACATAATGATAAGTACATATATGAAAATGTGAATGAGTAAAAGCCTACGTAATAGGAATATATCAAGTACAAGAATAGCTAAAACATGATAGAAAGGTATAAATGATAGAAAAAGATATGACTATATGTAATATATAGATATATGAGAACCGTAATATGAAACTGCAGATATGAGAACTAATACGTAGTAAAGTAATGATATATATATGCATATGCAATTATGATAACAATAGTTATTCATGCTTATGAAATATGCAATTAAAATGTAATAAAGTCGATTGTCTGGCTTAGGACCCGTAGGGATAGATAGGCATGCCCATAGGAAGACACACAAATTTGCCGCAGCATATCCATAGACAGATATTGGAGGCCTGCTTGTCGATGATATAGATCCCATTTGGATCAGTGGCCCCAAAGTCACCACACAGACCGAAATCACTGCCTTCGCATAAAGGATAGTACCTGGGTACACATAGACAAATCACTGCTCAGCGTTGATAGTAATTCTCGTACACAATGCATGCAGAGATCACCGCCACAGTGATAGTACCTTCGGTACACATAGTTCCCGAACTATACACTTAAGTATTTACATGAAACCAAAAAGGAAAATGATATGTATAGAAGTACATTATAACCTGATATGAAAATAGGTATAAAAACACAAGAAAAGTAGGATTAGTACAGGATAAATGGATATGAACAGTACAAGATGAACACCTATAATAGGAAAGTATACAATAGTACAAGATGAGCGAAGAATGCAATAAATCATAGAACCGAAGATGAAAAAGACATAAACTAGGAGACATGCTATGAAATTTGACAAAGAATAGGAACATTGAAAAGACATATAACAAGCTTTAAGATGAACACATGATAAGTATAGGAATATGTAGTACTAAATAGGAATACATAAAAGTATAAATAAAAGGTGAGATGCTAAAGACATAGAACATGTAATAGAAAAAGATTGACATGCAATAGGAATATCAGATGATAAGGAATTACGTTATAGAAAAATGTTTAGATATATATATATAATGCATATGTATAAGCTTGTGACAGTCGCCATTGGTGGTTGTCCATGCTTATGTTCCCACTAAGCGTAAAGCTTAGCACGGGTGTTCAATCCGTGTAGGTACAGGAGAAGAGGAAAGCAGAGTACGAGTCGATCCACATCAGCAGCCGAGGTCAACACATCAATAGGGGTCCATTGGAAGATTTTTGGTATAATGTATAAGTCTTTTTGTTTCTTTGAAACAATGTGTAACAATGAACACTATTAAATATGTACATATAAGTAATCGATAAGTAAATGGGACTCCGTATAATGTGTATAAATTACGATGGACACCACTCCTGGTAGTTCTTTTGTACATGTACAAATGATTTTGTTATTACCGAATGCTTGTGCACCAATAGGTACGGTGTACAGCTCGAGAAAGAATGTGTCAATGAGAGTCCCAATATATATAGAGTGATAGCATCACGCCCGACTGCCCGGATCCGCCACCTAAAGTCGGGCCGGATCGGGCGTGACACAACAGTCCTAGAACTGTTGCTAGATTATTATCTGCCAGCTAAATCCTAGGCATCACAACCAATGTGAATGATTCAGCCATCCTTAGACGCTTTGAGCCTTTCATATTTAATTCCGTGATATGTTTATATGCATACACCCCAGTACATTATTTGAGCCTAAATGTCGGTTTCATCATCAAAGCCATGAAAGAACTCCAATTTATTCCTCGAAATTAAGGGATCTTTCAGTAAAGAACCTTGAGTTTGCCTAAATTCCAAAATAAGTGCAGAAAAGGTGATCAAGAGGACAAGTTTGGGGGAGTACAATTTTGAAAAGTGAAGAACGACGAGAATTAAGGACGTGGAAGGGAAAGCAATTGAGAAAAGATGTACAAAAAGAGGTGCATCAAATGTAAACCGAGGTCGAAAAATACGCCTGTGCTCTGGCGGAGAATGTGTTTTGCTCGTAGCCTCCTCTCTGAGGAGCAATTAAGTCCTTGGGTTACTCGACACCTGGGCACCTTAATCGGTATGAGTTGTTGAACTAAACACAAGCAGGTAGAAAGTTTAAGAAGGCAAAACATTGCACTATCCCTAACCCTGAACAAAATGACAGGAAAAGAGCTTTTGAACTGGAGAAGCTGAATTTGAAACAGAAAGTGGAAAAAGAAAAATCCACAGTGGGAAACATGTAAAAAGATGTATGAAAAAAAGTTTGGGGGTGCTTTTGAAAAAGTTCTGAATAGAAAAGAAAGGATGAGTAGTTAGAAAGCAGAATGTTGAGAAGATGTATGTAGTCTGAGTAAAATTGAACCTTAAATGTCCAGTTACCTACCCAAATACCCAAGGCATACATTACAAGCCTAAAAGACCTATTTGATCATGAGATTGTGTTATGTCTACATTAGTAGAGAGTAATGTGACAACAAGCCTATGTGACCTAACCCATTATGAAGAGACTTTCATCCTTGTAGTAAATCTCATAAGGTTAACTAATCTGCTAATTAGTCTAAAAAGAGAAGACCAACACACACTCATTGATTTAAGAACTGTAGTTGTTTACTAGCTATGATTATCTTCTATATTGAATGATTTGAATTGAAAATTTTTAGGATTCAGAAATTGAAGCTTAGTTAAAATTGATATCACAACTGACATTTCACTGAATCCAAATTGCTGATATGACTAAGAAGATAATGGAAAAGAAGAAAATTTTCCTTAAAAATCAATTTTAATTGTTTGAGGACAAACAAACAGTTTTTTTTTTGCTTGAGGATAAGCAAAACTTTAAGTTTGGGGGAGTTTGATGAGTCTAAATCTCATATATTTTGAAGCCCATTTTTCATGCATATATATGGCTTAAAAGTTCAATTTAATGCAAAATTATGGAGTCTTCACACGTATTTGTATGTTTTGGTGGAATTTAAAGAAAAGAAGCAAAAATTAGTAGAAAAGCAGAAAAAAGGGGAGCAAAAATCCAATGTTGCGACATCAGTTGAAGAATGTCGTGACATCACACTTAGAGACATAATGAAGCAATGACAATGTCGCGACAACATTAATGTCGCAACACCTGACGAAGAATGTCGCGATATCACAAAGGCAAAAACACAACTTTAATGTTGGGCGACATCGTCGATCAATGTCTCGACATCGACGTCAGGACTCATAATAGAAAAACAACGTCATGACATCGGTTGAAGTGAGCAAAAAAAAAAAAAAGCAATGTCGCGACATTAACAACCAGAGTCACGACATTGCATAGATAGGCAAAATTCTGAGTTGCAACACTAAAAGCAATGTCGCTACATCATTGTCAAAGAAGAATGTCGCTGACATCGCGTAACTAGGCCTAAATTTTGGATTTTTGAAGACCTATGTTTTTCGCTCGCTAGGGCCCAATGATTGGGTCTCTAAACAGAAGCTCCTGGTGGAGCGCATCATAGTAGCTTTTAGCTAGTTTCAGCTTTTTTTTAGAGGACAAGTCTCTTTTGTATATATTTTTCTTTTCTATTTTATTTTCTAGATTTATTTTTCTTTTGTTAGATTAGATTACTTGGATATGAGAGCTAAAATGTGGGAGCTAAGATCGTTGTATATCGTAGTTTGATTTTATGTCTCGACCCAAGTGGAATTTGGAAATTTTTCTCGGGAAACAAAGGGTATCAGCTTGATTATAATTTCAATGAATTTGTTTGATCAACTAGTCATTATCATTTGTGATCCAGTTATGGACAATGAGCTCCTATCATTCAAAAGGAATTTTATGTTTTGATGATTGTTTGTAGAATTAAATGATGTTTTGTACGAGAACTACATTGGATTTAATCGGTATCGCTCTCAGAATGAGTCAGTTCACATCACTGCTTTATACCTAGAAAGCGCTCAGATTCGTGCTTATGATTTCCAGGATCCCTCTGAGTGATATAGAGATGGACTATCTGAGAGAAAAGAGCAGTGACTTCGGGGTATATCGCACTGATATCCATTCAACTAATACACTTTAAGGATCACTATGATAAATCACTTATGATGTTCTAATCTCTGACTTCAAGGTTCCATTTTGGGCGACAGCAGAAGTGTGTTCCCGAGGCATAAGGACCATCTACTAATTTATCAGTTTAATATTTGGAGGTCTCATCTCAATTTGGCATAATGATCTTAATCCCGTGTTAGCATAGATTCTAATCAAGGAGAAAGAGCATTCTAATAAATTGCAGACCGAGATACCAATTGTATCGGAGAAGGCTTCATGTTGCGTCGTTCATGGGGGCAAGGCCAAATACCCTAAGAAATGGTTGTGAAATATTGGTTTAGGAAAGACAACCAAATCTTTAAAGAGAATCAAATTTCTAAAAGAGTTATTTGCACTCATTGACCCGGTTTAGAATATGGTATGCTAAACAATGAAATGTGTAGTGTCAGGATGTATTCCAAGGCTATACTACCTTGCTCTTGGACAAATCCAAGGTTCATGTCCTTCATAGTACTTGTTTTTGAATCTACTGCAAACTGACAATCATAACACTGATTTTATTCCCAATGTTTTTTCTACTCATTGAAATCTCTGATTCTTCTTGTTTAGACCTTCTTCAATTAAATAAAATTTTATAAAAAGCACTTTCATTATAGTTTTGTTAGCTATTTTACAAATTATAGAAAACAATAGTTCAAATAGTGATTTTCTTGAGTTGATCTTTATATTTTCTCATCAATCCCTGTGGGAATGATATCTTGACTTATAATCCACTTTATTACTTGTATGACCTATGCACTTGTAGTGATTTAGACCAAAAAGGATTTTAATTACATAATATTATATACAACAACAGAAAATAGTCTTCACATATTTTGGTCATAACAAGTTTTTGACACCGTTGCGTAGACTCCAAAAGTTCTTGTACCAAAGATCGAAATTCTGGCGATCACATATTTGGTCTTAACACCTATTGATATCTAGCATGTTAAGCTGCAACATCTTTTTTCACAGCTTTAGTTGAGCGACGAGGCTCTTGACACTTTTACTACCTTGATCGCTCCTCCTTCCCCTGAGCAATCCAGTGTGTCCATTATGTGCTTTCCAGATGAGATAGTCGATTATGAGGGTATTGATGGGGTTATGTCTTCTGATGATCATGCTGAGGAGCTACTCACGGGTCATCACACTGAGCCGATATGCTCTTAGCACTTTGCGGTGCTTACATTGGGAGATGATGAGGATGATCCTTCTGCTCTAACTATTGATGCGACTATGGATGATGTTATTGCTAATATTGTATCTCCTGATATTTTATGACATGTTGTGGGAGAGTCTGATTCATGGACCCACCACTTTCTTTTGATATTTTGTCAGGATTTGTCTCCGTTCGGATGATGTACTTGCCTTTTCATCTATGGATTGAAAGCATTTTTGAGTATTTTTCCTCGTTTCTTTTTTATTGATGATATTGATGTACGTACACTCTCATTCACCCACATCATAGATTCATGATATTGATGATGAGCCTTTGTCGTGATGATTCGATGACAAGTACGGCTTCGACTGATCATACTTTACTCACTGAGCGAGTTTCACTTCTCATTTTGATGACCTTAAGACGCTTGACCCCTGGTGACAAATTTAATTTCAAATTTGTGAGAGTCGAGGATCTGTACTACTTTGTCTCTAGATGAGAGAGATAGTTTGCTCAGGTTACTCAGATCATACTTAGATGTTTTTGTATGGTCATATGAGGACATGGCAGGCCTTCACCCCTCTATAGTTCAACATCATCTACTGCTTGTGCCACATGCTAGACTGATTAAGTAGAAATTGAGGCAATTACACCCTTGATGGAGTTTGCAAGTGAAGGAGGAGATTCAAAAGCAGCCTAGTGTTTGCTTCATATAAGTGGTTTAGTATCCTGAGTGGTTGGCTAATGTCATCCCTGTTCCTAAAAAGAGCGGGCAAGGTTAGTTTATAGTGCACTTTAGAAATCTCAGAAGGCTAGCCCTGATGATTGTCCTCTCCCACATATCGACATGTCAAGTTGATAGCACATAGGGCATGTGATGTTGTCTTTATGGATGATTTTCTGCTATAACCATATTTTGATGGCTCTCGAGACAAGGAGAAGAGACATCTTTATCACCGAGGGGGCAACCCAACATATAGAGTCATGTCAGTTGATTGATGAACGCAGGTGCTACCTATAAGAGAGCAACTACTACACTGTTTCATGACATGATGCACAGGGATGTTGAGATCTATGTGGATGATATGATCATGGAACTCGTGTGATGTATGCATCATCGGGTAGCTCTTAAAGCGCCTGATAGAAGTATTAAAACATTATCTTCGATAAGATCATAGCTTATCCTTTGCATGTCCTCGCCATAGAACGAGATTGAGATTCGGGGTTTCTTGGGTAGACTGCGATATAAGTAGCTTTATTGTTAGACCTGACAGATACTCGCGAGCCTATCTTTCGACTTTGATAAGAAATAACCTAAGGCTTCAGATGATCGTCAAGAAGCGTTGAGCGGATTAGAGAGTATTTGATTTCCCCTCCTGTTTTGGTACCTCCCATGCATGGACGACCTCTCTTGTTATATTTATCAGTCTTAGATATCGCTTTGGGGTGCATGCGAGCTCATCTTGATGATTCTGGTAGGGAGCGAGCTATCTATTATCTAAGTAAGAGGATGTTGGAGTATGAGACGAGGTACGTCATGATTGAGTACTTTTGTTAGCTTTGGTTCAGCCACTGAGATTGAGACATTACATGACAAAGTATTTTGTGCATCTTGTTACTCATCCGATCCTTTGAGATATCGGTTTGACGTGACTGCTTGACGAGCGTAATTCATGAGATGACTCGCACTCGACAAAAGTTTAATATCTCATTATGTCACTCAAAAGCTCATAAAAGGGGGCGTCTTATGTAGCATTTGGCCTCACTTCTAATTACCGACAAGAGTGATTAATGATGATTTTCCAAATGAGGAGATCACATGGGTGACTAGTTTGTCTAGTTGGCGCATGTACTCGACGGTGTAAATGAACCATTTTCGATACTGGATATGTATTCTATTGATTTCTCACATGGCGATCATATCCCGAGATCACCCTCGTTGGCCTTTCTGATCATTATCTCACACAAACAACATTGTTAAGTATGAGGCATGCATCCTTGGGTTAGAGACTACACTCGAGCTAGGATTGCAGAGGCTGTATATTCTTATAGACTTAATATGGTGATTAGACAGATTCAGGGTGATTGGAAGACCAGATATGTGAAACTTAGGCCATATCATGCTTATTTAGAGCTGCAAGTTGAGAGATTTGACGACTTGAGTTACACTCATCTTCTTAGAGCGCAGAATTAGTTCGCCGATGCCCTAAATACTTTCGTTTCCATGACTGGACACATTCCCAAGGGTATGGTAAGCCATTCTCCGCTAGTTAAGATTATAGGCCGTTCCCGCTTATTGTTGCGTGATTGATGAGTCGGCTTGATGATGGTCTGCCGGGTATCGCGGATATTTATAAGTTTCTGAGCATGACACATACCATGAGGTCGCGACAAATTAAGGGTGGGAGAGTTGAGACGGCTGTCACCCTCGCTTTATGATATGTGGAGAGACATGATGTAGACGTGCAACTGATGGAGTTCTATTGTTGTGCTTGGATCAGGATTCAACTAAACGAGTGATGAGAGAGGTTAATGCCGGAGTTTGTGGGCCCCACATGGGAGGACATATGTTGGCTTGTAAGATTATGAGGACTAGCTATTTTTGGTTGACCATGGAGACAGATTGTTGTTAGTTTGTTTAGAGATGTCCAGAGTGTCATATGCATAGAGATCTCGTGACATGCTCCACCATCGAGTTGCTTACTGACTCCCGCCTTGGCTATTTTCTCACCGGGGGCATGATGTTATTGGGAAGATTTCACCAAAGTCTTCTAGTGGTCATGAGGTCATCCTAGTCAATGTTGATTATTTCACAAAGTGGGTAGAGGCCACTTCTTATGCAAAGCTGAGTGCGGCTAAGGTTGCCACCTTTATCAGATCTCACATTATCTGTCGATATGGGGTTCCTCATGAGTTGATGTAAGACAGAGGTGTACATTTTAGAGGTGAGGTTGACACTCTTTGGTTGGCGTAGGATATGGCATCCACATTACATATCGTCTCGCTGTATGTAATTACGACAAATGTCAAGCAGAGGAGCTCGCGACAAGAATATCAAGAGGATTCTATGTAAGATGATTGAGACTGGTCCAAGAAGCTTCCTTTTGCATTATGGGCATATCGCACTTCTATAAGAGCCACACCCTACTCTCTTGCTTAAGGCATGGAGGTGGTTTTGACAGTTGAGATAGAGATGGGATCCTCGAAGAGCCCTGTGCAGCAGTAGATTTTATGAGGCAGGCGGGCCTGCACACGATTTGATCAGCTTAGCTTGTTAGATGAGAGTAGATTGAGAGTTGCAGATCGTGGTTCAAGCTTACTAGAGGAAGACGACCTGCACTTTCAAAAGCGGGTCAAGCCTAGACCACTATAACGAGGTGATTTGCTTTTGAGAGTCCTTAGAGGGTTATTCACTGACCCTAGAGGGAAGTTCGCACTCCACCGGGTTTTAATCTACATTATTAGAATATTGACCCTAGAGGGAGTTGCATGGTTGATGGACTTAGATGAAAACCAATTCTCATAGCCAACCAATGTGGATCAATTAAAAAAGTTTCATGTTTGAGATCATGGTCACAAAATGGGTGGCCATCATTTCGCCAAATTTCATATACCTTATCCCGTTACTCATTTTTTTACCTTGCTAGCCCATTAAGCCTCATGCACATTTTGGCCTATCTTTCTCTTATAGCCTTGCTTACCTTTCATACCGAGATAGGGCCTCTGCTGTGTGGATGCCCTAGTTTAGGATCTTATGAGTTATAATAATATCGACATATTCTTTACATCATCTTACCACATTCACTTCATCGCTCTACTCATCTTGTAGTTTCTATGTTTTCACCACTTTCTTTCTATATGACTTTTTGTCCTGTCTCATTCTTTCTCACTTAAATTGGTGATCTATTCATCTTACTGCATAGAGGTTTGTTGTGTCGTCTCTTCACTAATTCCATTGACATTTATTCTGAGACCTTTAGTTTAAGAGGCTTTATGTCATTTCATCGAGTTGGTTTATTGTACTTTCGGGTGCTTGGAGATATTTGTTTATTGCCATATCAATTTGTTTCTCATTTATTTTATTCAATCATGCGCGCATTTTATTCTAACTGCTTCATTTAGCCTCATGCGCCCATTTTCGCCTATCTTTCTCATAAAGAAATGCATGTGTATGTATTCAGATCATTCTAGTATGTATATGGGATTTACGAGATCATTGTTTTGAGTGTATGTATTACTTATAGGAGTTTGTATGTGAGCTTCCCGAGATCCTAGGATTTTGTGCTTGAGTATGTATATTGATTTATGAGGATCATTGTTTTGAGTGTATGTATTACTTGTGGGAGTTTGAATGTAAGCTTCCCAAGATCCCAATATCATGTTCTTACTTTGAGATTTTATTAGTGGCATGTGAGATGACTGATCCTCCCCTAGGGGCTTCGAGTCAGTGTCATATTCATCATCCCATCTATCGACGACATGTCTTCCCTATCCAGTGATTTGGGTATATTCATCATATCATCACCTGGCTTTTTTTCCCACACCCATTCGACTTCACACCTCATTTTCACATTTATCCTGCCCCATATGTTTATTGATTTTGAGTTTGATGTTTCCAATTTCTTACATCCTTGTCTCTTTACTCTTATCTCACCAATTGCTATTACACTTTAAGGCCACATCATTATTTCTCACCGATACTTCCATCGGATGTTCTCAGGTCCATGGCTCCTAAGATTTCTATGCACAGAGACCCTTGGGCAGATGAGGGCAATGTGGTCGGGTCAATAGGGTATTTGAGCCTAGTTTCCCTTCGTTTCTTTTACTCCTTATCACCTTAAGCCTACATTACGGTCCATGTTGTAAGACCACCCTAAAGGCATGGGATTTGACATTTTCTTTTACAACATTTACTTGGATAGGTATCTCATACTTAGTTGATATCTGGACATTATCATGTTGCTTTTTCGGGGAGATGCCTTACTAGTATTTGGATTCATTTCTAGTTACAGTTCTAGATGACCCGAGGTTGCATTTTTTTACTGATGGATGCATGGATTTAAACTGATTTCTTGACACTATGGAGCATTAGATGCCATACTGAGGCGTACCCTTATTGTCGGGATCATCTGGAGTTGTTGGTTTGTGTAAATAGATTCTTGTCGAGATGTTGAGCCATATTTGATATTTTGGGGTTTCACTAAGTCTCCTATTAGATGACATACATGTCATACTTAGGTATCCCTATTCTACGTGGATCATCCTGTGAAAGCCTGTTTGTTTGTGCATATAGTCCTTATCGAGAGGATGAACCTTTGTTATGACATTTTTGGACTTCATTGTGTTTATGTCGGATGCCATGCTGGGGCATGCCCTTAGTTAGCGAGATCATCTAGAGTTTGTTGGATTGTGTAGACAGTTCTCATCAGAGGACTAGCCTCATTTCATGTAGATGTCATCCTGGATCATATTTCCCTATTTTATTGAGATTATACGGTTTTTGGAGATGTGTAGATGGTTTTTGTCGAGGATGAGCTTTGTTGTAACATTTTTGCTCTAGTATTGATCATTTAGTGGATATTTGTTGAGCTATGCGAGCTGGTAGACATTTCTTAAGTACTATTTTTTTTCATCCATTATCGACATTGTTTTGGGACCCTTTGTCTTTTGTATCTTGAGATTTTAGAGTCAGATTCCACATGTTTCTAGCATGGATTTTTTAGCCAATGAGAGGAGTTACTCATTTTTGACGTTGAGATAGATATACATGCTTGTACTAGTTCTGATGATATGGATGGTTTGACTTTTGAGCATAGTGTTGACTACTCAGAGTCACTTCGGATATCCACTCGATGTGATGTTCCACCTGCCATACTAGTGCATATCCCCCTATTTTATTGATGAGATGATTTGGCTTCACTGGCAGTCACTTGGTGGTTCTTATTTGATTGGGGGATTCCCTTTACATTGATCGCAATGTTCTTGAGATATAGAGAGTCATGCATATATTATTCGAACTTTTACATATGTTTATACTAGATGAGGTTTTCACAACAGATTGTTCAGGAGTTTAAGGACTCAACACACTAGGCCATGTTTGCCTTCATAGATTTCAGGCGTTCAGACTTCGCCTTTGCCTTCGTCTTCTACAAATTAGGCATTTAGAATTTGCTTTCATATGGATCGGATGGTTTACTTCATTTGCATCAATTGCAAGACCGCAGCCGAGGCGTCTCTCGACTTTGTCTGATAGCCAGTGTCGTAATTCCGTCTTCATATGGATCAGATGTTTAGACTTCATTTGCATCACTTTTACTAGCACCACAGTTTAGACATTCAAACTTTGTCTTCTACAAATAAGTCATTTAGACTTCGCCTTCATATGGATAAGATGTTCAGACTTCATTTGCATCACATTTCATAACATTGCAGTTCAGACTTCGTCTTCTACGGATCAGGCATTCGGACTTCGCCTTCATATGGATCATATGTTCAGATTTCATCTGCATCACATTTGCTAGCATTGCAGTTCAGACGTTCAAACCTCATATTTTTCAAATCAGACGTTCAAACTTCGCCTTCATATGGATAAGATGTCCAGACTTTATTTGCATCACATTTACTAGCATCGCAGTTAGATGTTCAGACTTCGTCTTCTGCAGATCAAGCATTCAAACTCGGCTCTCTCATATAGATTAGATGTTCAACACCACACCTTCATATAGATCGATGTCCGCACTTCAGTTCTACTCACATCTTTTGCTTCAGTTCAAAAGTTCAGACTTCATTTTCTACAAATTAGGGCGTTCAGACTTCGCCTCTACCTTCTACATCTTGAATAAAGGTGTTTGGATTTCGCCTTTGTGTTTCTTCGTTTCAGATAAGACATTCTAAGGCCATTACCATAGTTCAGACCCTCAGATATCATTTTTATTAAAGATATTGATATCGGTATTCACAGTCGCTAGCACTACCTACTTTGATTGCATGGATTCTTTCATTTGTCTTACTTTGCTCTTGTTGGTCTTTTCATTACTCATCACAGTCTACATAGGACCATTATAGAGTTCTCATCAGCATACCATTTGCCTTCAGAGCTTATTCCCTTATTGATTTTTACCATTTTGTAGAACGTTCACGATTTTGTTTAAGCATGACGGGTGTTGATCACTATATTACCGCATAGGACCATTCCAAGACCTACGGAGCCGACTTCCACTTGCTTCAAATTTTGATGTGGGAGCTCGGATCTATATCATGACGTTGTTGACCTCCCGATTGTCTTGTCCTTTTGCTGTTTATTTTGAAGTTTTTTTAGCTTCTAAAGTGTAAGTGAGCTAGTGCCCTCCCCGACATTGCCCCATTTTTTTCTCTCGATGTAGCTTCATATCACTTTACTCACTTTTCACACCTTTATTTCACTTCATTGTTCATGTTCGTTACACTTATGAATTCTATCAAAGATTGGCATATTTGTAGACCCCAAATTAGCGTTTCTTTTATTTACTTTATTTTAATTGTATGATAATTGTTGAGAACTTTTGACCTATTTATAAGATGACACATGATAGCATTTTGAGGGCTTGATTTTAGGGTTAGGGTGTCTCTTATGAGGAGAGAGTATAAAAGAAAATTAAATTTGAAGACAAAATGAGGCAGAATCATTTTAGGAAAAGAGGAACAAAGTGAGAGAGGCTAGGGTTTGAGAGAGGATCCATATTTCATTCTTTTGGAGAGGAGCCGTAAAATAGGGAGAGAGGATTTTTGGAGAGTAGAGCCAACCCTAGAGACCTAGGGAAAGAGAGGCCATTCTTGAAGAGATCCTCTTATGGTTTGAGAGGTGAGATCCTCTTAGGGGAATGGGGTTTTGAGAGGAGGAGTTGTCTTTCATTTTTTTCAGGGGGAGGGAGAGCACTCATTAACATGCTACTAAGCAGGCTCATGCAAACGACAGAAGCTATGATCGATTACTCTGTTTTGCACATTGTTTGATGAGTTTTTTTATTTATTTTTATTATCAATATATTTGAGAAATGTGAATTACAGCATTAACTTGTTTGAGGATGTGGGAATACTATGATGAAAAGAAAATTGGTGAATTGACTTTTGTACATTGGGATGTGGGGTTTGAAAACGTATAAAATAATGTTTTATTTTATTACTTTATTGGCATTGAAACTTGAACATCAGGATATAGAGATTCCCATGTTTTTCTGATTGCTTTCTTTATAAAGTTTGAACTTCGATTTCCGTGTTTAGAGTTTGGTTTGGTAGAGTTTTCACATCAATCTCAATAGTGGCTTTGGTGAGTTTGACAACTTTTAGGTAAACTTGTGTGGAAGATGGGTGGAGTTTTTTTAATTACTATTGATTTGATGATGACACATTTAATGCTTATTGATTTATTAACTATTTATTAATTTGATGGAGATGCATTTAATGTTTGATTATTAATATTTTTTATTTGATGCCCAAAAAGAAGACCATTTTGTGTGTGTGGTATACGGTGGTGGAGGTGAGATATGTTTAATATTTGTTATGTGTTTTCTATTTATTTGACTTCATGAGGGCATTTAATTAGGGTCTTTTGTACTTTTGGTTGGCTTTCATCATCACTCACATGTATATATATAGAAAGAGAATTTTTATTTTTACTCCATTATTTCCTTATTTTTATATTTATAAATATATTGACTTTTATGCTTAACACCTTAACCATTCGTATTCTTACTATGACTTGCATTTAATAATCCTATATATGTTTGCTTTTAGATTTCCATGTTTTCCTATGCTAATAAATTTTTGCGTATGTTTTAATATTTGTTTTAATGTTCCCCTGATTTGTGTGTTTTAATATTTCTAATAAAGAATCGTTATCTCTCATCCATATTATGCCATATGATATTTTTTTCTTTTCATTTATTGCATATTCACTCTCTCTCATGACCTTTCATATTAACTTGTCAATTTTTTTACTCCCTCACCTGCCCCATGTATTGTTCATATTAACTTTTCTATAACTCTCCTATTTTATTGGATTTTATTTTACTAATTCTTTTATTGTACTTATAGTTATTTTATTAATTTATAATTTTTTGTTTTCTTTATATATATATATATATATATATATAGTGTAGTATGGTATTTGCGTGTGCACGCATTATTTTATTTATTTTTACTCGCTTATATTTGCTTATTCATTTTACTTCATCAGATATATTTTAATTCCCACACCCAAGTTGACATCACCTAATTACTTGGTTTCAATCCATTTAACCCATCCCAAAATACCTTCTACTTAACCCTTTAGGCCCTTAAGGCAAGGCTCATTCACCCAAAGGCCTGTTGATCAACTCCTTAACTCATTTGACTAGCATTTTAAACAACTTTTTAGACTTATTAGATCATTTGATCAAGCCATTAGACCCAACCTACTAAGTCATTTGATCAACCCACAGATTCTAGCAAAAAAACTTTTATCATCTTTCTAGACCCAACCAATTAGGTCATTTGACCAACCCATTAAGACTTGGTTAAGAAAGTTATGTCATATCTTTAGGCTCAACTCATTAGGTCATTCGATCAAGCCTTTTGAATACATCCTTCGACCAACTCTTTAGTCCATCACTCACCCTTGATTTATTCAAATCCTCAAATTTCAAATTTTCAAATTCAAAATTTCCATTTCTCAATTTTAAAAATTCAAGTGTCCAATTTTCAAAAATCAAATTCTCAAATTCTCATTTTCTAAAATTCAATTTTTCAATTTTAAAATTCAAGTCCTCCAAACCCCAAATTTCAAAATTCCAAATTTTCAAGTTTTCAATTTCAAAATTGCAAATTCCTAAATTCAAAAATAAAATGCTCCAATTTCAATAATCAAGGCACTCAATTTCCAATTTCAAAGTTTTCCAATTTCAAAATTGTAAATTCTCAATTTCAAAATTACTGTTCCCCCAATTTTCAATTTCAAAATTTCAAGTTTCTACTTCAAATTACAAATTTCCAATTCCAAAATTCAAGTGCCATAATTTCAAATTTTAGTCCCCAATTTCCAATTTCCCTAAATTTCCAATTTCAAAGTTTTCCGATTTCAAAATTGTAAATTCTCAATTTCAAAATTACAATTCCCCCATTTTTCAATTTCAAATTTTAAAGTTTCTAATTTCAAAATTACAAATTTCCAATTCCAAAATTCAAGTGCCCTAATTTCAAATTTTAAGTCCCCCAATTTCCAATTTCAAAGTTCAAGTTTCCGATTTATAGATTACCAATTCCCAATTTATAAAATCACGTGCCCCAATTTCAACATTCAAGTCCCTCAATTTCCAATTTCAAAGTTTCAAGTTTCCGATTTCAAAATTACCAATTCCCAATTTCAAGATTCAAGTCCCCAAATTTCTAATTTCAAATCTTCAAGTTTCCGATTTCAAAATTACCACTTAATTCCCCAATTTCAAGATTCAAGTCCCCCAATTTCCAATTTCAGGTTTTCAAGTTTCCACTCTTAAGATTACTTCAATTCCCCAATTCTGCATCTAAGTGTCCTAATTTCAAAATTTCAAGTCCCTTAATTCCAATTTCAAATCTTCAGTTCCCTATTTCAAATTTATCACCCTCACTCAAAGTTCAAATGCCATAATTTCAAATTTCAAGTCTCTACACCTCAACTTCAAATTTCCAAGTTCCCAATTTCAAAATTCAAATTCTCAAATTTAAAATTCAAGGTCCTAATTTCAAATATCTAATTCAGTAATTTAACCTTTTCTAAACTTCAAAATTCTCAAAATTTCAATTTTAAATTAGTTTAAAAAATTTCAATCACATAATTAATTCTACAATTCCTATAAGATAATCTTTGTAAAGTTAATTTATATAACGTATAAATGAGTTTGAGGCTCGACATTTCATATATCCTTCGAATAAATAATTGAATTTAATCTATAACCAATTTCCAATCAACTATGAATATTTTGATTTTATTATTGCACTAACATTATTTCCTAATTGATAACGCTATCGATCTTTTGTCCATATACATAGTTTTCTCATCTGACTTTAGTTTTTATTTACTTATTTATCTGTTTATTCATTTATATATATCTAGTGTGTTGTTGTATTGTTTTTGTTTGTTTTTGGTATCTATTTATCGATTAGCCAAAAATCGTATTTTCCTTGGGCTTGTTTAAGAGAGACCCGCCTAGAGGGTTTATGACGCTACGCTCATCGTACCTTCCTCGACAAGAATCCCGACCCCGAACCCTAATTCTGCTTTTCCCATACCTGCATTTTCTTATAAAGAGTCATATTTAGAGTTTTTATTTTATATTTTATTTATCCTTTTAAAATAAAACAAAAATAAGCGGTGACTCCAAACCGTTTTCTAAAAATGGTTTTTCCAAATAAAACGTAGTCTTACATTTTTAAAGGAAATGGCTACAACAAAAAATATGAGGTGAAAGTCCATACTAGTACTTTTCAGGTTTCCAAATGAAGTTTCAGTGATCTTTTCTTTCTTAATACGTGTCTAAACGGAGCTTAAGGCTCTATTTGAAATTCAGAAAATAAAAGGGAAAAAAAAAAAACTTAGGCTCTGTTTTGAACTCGAAAAGTACTCAGGAAAGAAAATAGAAAATAAAAATGGAAGAAGCAAAAAAGTTAAACTCTATTTAGAATCTAGAGAGTACTAGAAAAAGAAAAAAAAGAAAAAAACTAAGGTAGGGTTTGGAATCCAAAAAATACTATGGAAAAGAAAAAATACTATGATAAATCATTTTCCTAGGTTTTGATGCCATGGAGAGTGCACGGGGAAAAAATATACAGGAAAATGCCGTTGAAAAATTTACATTATTTTCCTACTATTTTCCTTAAAAACAGTGAGGAAAATATTAGAGAAAAGTGACTCACTTCACATTCACTGCTCACTTCGTTGCCTTCCCATTTTCTTCGAACTTTCTTGCCCAGAAAAGTCTTCCGTAGCAAAACTAGAGCCGCCACTCCTACCAATTCACCTCGTTTCCTTATCACCAAACACTCATTCTACCTATGTGCTTGATACGTCCAAGTACCTGCAAAACATAGAATTAACCCAGACAACGACATTCTCAGAGTGAGTGTTACTCTAGCAATAATCCAACACAATAGAAAGAATCAGATTTCCCAACCAAGCAATAAAACAGGGAGATATTAGAAAGGGGGAAGAAGAGAGAAAAGAACCAGAAACGGACCAGAAGGGAGGGAGAACAAAAAAGACCTCACAATTTTCTATTATGCAATTTTCTAACCTCCAAAGACCCCAAACCCACACTATAAAGAAAAGAGAAACAAACTGCTCCCTCAGCAAAACTTTCTTCCCCCGCAAGCAACCAACCCCATTAAAAAAACCACACAAAATATTCCTTTACACATAGTCCTTAAGCCATGCTGGCTTTTTTGAGACTCGTTTAGGTATATCCACCACCTGTTTAGTTTAGGCTTCAGCAACTAATTTTCCCATTATTTCTTGGGCTTCCTTATCACTGTCTTGGGCCACCTTTTTTTCCCTTCAAATCCTTTTCTACTGGTTCCTCCAACAACAAGGGTACTGTATCATTCCCACCAGCTTCGATATCACCTTGTCCTCAAGGTGGTAGGAAGGATATAATCTGCAAAACTCAGTGAAATCCTCCTAAGAAGCATCTTCCAATTGGCAACCAGTCCATTGCACCAATATTTGCCTCATCGTATTGCCATTACGAATGATGGAACGTGAATCACAAATAGCAAGCAGAAGATCAACAGGGTGATTGTCAATGGTAAGGGAAGGTAACGGTTGATGAGGGGGAGAATGTGAGCCATGAAAAGGTTTCAACACAGAGATGTGAAACACCAGATGGATTCGACTACCCTTTGGTAAGCCGAGTCAACAAGCAACTTGGCCAATGCGAGCAACAACTGGAAAGGGACCATGAAACCGTTTACTCAGATTATGATTGCAACGAGCAGCTACTGTAGATTGGTTGTACGACTGTAACCACAATAAAACCAAGTCACCAACAGCAAACTCCAATTCCCGTCGATGAGCATTTGCTTTGCAAGACATTCGATTCTGTGCTTGTTGTAGGTTATGCTTTAAGGTATGGAGTAGTTGATCATGTTGTGTGAGGAGGTCATCCACTGCTTGGATTGAAGAAGATCTTGGAGTATACTAGGGAATGGTTGGTGGTGTGCGCCCGTACAATGCTTGAAATGGGGACATCTTCAAACTGCTGTGAAAACTACTATTGTAATGGAATTCAGCTCAACACAAAAAGAAAAAAAAACAACCAGGTCCTGGGGTTGTCTTGCACAAAAGCACAAAGATATTGCTCGAGTCCTCTATTGACTACTTCCATTTGGCCATCAATTTGTGGGTGGTAATAACTGCTCATGGATAATTTGGTACCACTTAATTCAAACAATCGTTGCTAAAAAGAACTAACAAAAACCAGATCACGATCGGAGACGATAGATTTAGGAAAACCATGGTGTTTAACAACATTATCCACAACTAACTCCAGTACCTTGACGGCTGTGAAATAAGGTGGCAATGCTCTAAAATGAGCATATTTGGAAAGACGGTCCACCACCATAAGAATAGTACTCATCCCTCGAGAAACTGGCAGTGCAGTCATGAAATCCATTGTAACATCTTCCCAAACAGCCTCTGAAATGGGGAGAGGTTGTAATAAACTTGCAAGGACTTCAGTAGATTTTTTAATTTGTTGACAAATTGGACAGTGAGCTATATAACTTGTTACCGATTGTCTCATTCCTAGAAAAAAAATAAATAAATAAACTGCAGTTAAACGAACCAAAGTGCGTTTGATCCACACATGCCCACCACTCGGGGTGTCATGAAATTCTTGTAACAAGAGAGGAATTAATTGCAAAGCAGCACTAAGGAAAAATCTACCGTTGAAATATAAGATGCTGTTGGGAAATAAACACAAGACTGAATATTTTCCCTTGTTGATTTAACTCAAGTAGGGAAATAATAAACGCAGCCTAAGAATAATATGCTGGGCTGATAATCACAAAAACAGAGAGTTTTTAACGTGAAAACCTCCTCAAAGTGAGAAGAGGAAAACCACGGGACCTTTGTCGGAGTCCACCCAAATATCCACTATAATAATTTCTAGGTACAAAACCTAATTCTAAACTAGGTTCAACACCTAGCTTTCAACACAATCAGAAGATGCACTTCAAGATCCCAAAAACAATGAAATCATCTAAATATAGTGAATAAAATTAATAGGCAAATCTAGCCTCAAATCAAGACAGATTGATGAAGATCTCACCCGAAAACTGTCCTCAAAAATTCCCCTCACACACCGACAACTGGGTCGCTCTCACTAATTCGAAAAACTCCGTCTAGCCGAAAAACACACTGCACGTGCTCCTTCTCGTCTCTGCAGAAGACACAAATTCAAATTCTTTTCTCTCTCGCTCCACAGAAAACCCCCACTTCCGGGCCGCCCCTGCTTTAAGAGAAATCACTCTAAGAAAGTCACAGCAGCCAGCCAGCAAATGTAGGACTTCTCTCTAGCATTCTCTTCCTTCCTCCTCAAAGAAACCACGTGACACAAACGGAGCTCTAAAAACCTCGCCGCCGCTCCTCATATTCTTTATAACACTGCTCCAACGCCAAGCCAAAAAAGTTAAAACAAACGGGCCGCTACACTCAGGCCGACCCACACTACAATCTCCCCTCCAAATCCCAACATAGCAGGAGATAACACCTAACATCTCAAGCAGTCCATGCCTACGACCCACAAAGCCTTTCAAATTTTCTCTCCAACAACTTTTGTCATCATATCGTAGGGATTAAAATCTGCGGTGAATCTTCTTAAGCTTCATAAGCTCTTTCCAATGACATCTCGTAATCCAATGATATCTCACATCAATGTGCTTTCAGACGAATGGTACCTTAAGTATTCTCGCTTTTCAAGTCCATAGCACTCGACTATCACAAAACACAACATACTCATCTTGCAATCAAACCCAAATTCTCTTCGAGAGAAATCTCTTCATCCATAACATCTCTTTGGCCGTCTGGGCCACTGCTATATATTCTGGCTTCGTAGCAGATACAAAGCGACACACTTCTCGTAATTTAGGACCGCCATGAAAACAGCCTCCCAAAGAAGTGAATAAAACCCTAAGTCGACTTCTACCATCAAGGTCAAATACCCGCTATATCAAGATTCAGAAACCTTTCTAACACCGGTTTCAAACCCCAAAACTCAAACAATAATTTCATACCCCTCAAATACTAAGATCCATTTCCACTGCCTCCCAATGTCTTTCCTCGATTTGAGAGAATCTACTCACTCGTACTAACAAAGATGTGCACATCGTGCCTCACAAACCATACAATACATAAGACTCCCCACTACTGAGGAGTAAGGAATAGAGGCCATCTTTTCTTTTCATCCGTCGTAGTGTGGCATAAGCTTCGCTGCTTTCTAAAGTGATCAAGGCTGTAGGTGTGCTTAACCGATGAAGATCTTTCATATTGAACCTTTCACACACGTCAACATACTTTTCCCTCTGACAACCACAACTTCTTTGCCTTTCTATCTCGAGTAATTCGTGATACTCCAACATTTGTTTCAGCCCTAAGTCCTTCATGTCAGCATCCAACCTCTCTTTCAACTTGCCAATCAATTTTGAACTATCTCCCGCTTATTAATATATCATCAACATAAAGTAAAAAGAATAATGAAGTTACATCTCAGAACTTCCCGAATAAACACAATGATCTCAGACTGCCCTCTTATACTCGCAAGGCTCACCATAAAAGAATCAAACTTCAGACCACTCAAGCCAAGCGCCGCTTTCAAATTTCATAAAGACTCTTTCTTTTAATTTGCAAACCATGTGCTCTCCTTTACCTTTACTTCAAACCCTCAAAGTCATGATACAAATTTCTTCTTATCCAAATCACCATGAAGAAAAGCAAATTCACGATCTGAATCTGCTCAAGTCAGGTCTAAACTAGCAAATAAATCCAACTCAAAAACAACTCCATACATTTTCTACAACTGAGAGAATATCTCATCAAAGTCAATAATTTTTCGCCCAAAACCTTTTACTACCAAACGAGCCATACTTCACAATTTTCCATCACTGTCCTTCTCTTCTCACCTTCACTCAATCCATCTCCAGGCACCTCTTACTGCCTTTCACCCTCAGTGTTCACCAACCGATGACCCATTTGTCTTAATGTGCAAATTTACTTCATAGTCATCCGTGAAATGAACATCTTATGTGTGCTGAGTCTGTGAGCCTCTGAAAATTCTCCTGACTCCTCTGATTCCCATGGTCCCATCATACACCCCACTAGTTATTGTTTTTCGAGCGATGACTTTACCCTCCTCCTGCCGAATCCTCCCACCAGGCTCCCCAAAAACACTCAACAGAGCCCAGTCCCGCCCCCGCCAAGATCACCCTCCAAGGTCCCCACTGATCACCACCCACTCCAGCCTCCTGTGCCACCACAGTCATCCCTGCCTCCCCGACTACAAGGTGGGCCCGCAAGAAATACAATGCACCTGTGGGGACCGTAAAAGGTGTATGAAGCACCACGCCCCATAGTTTCCAACCTTTCTCTCAGCCTTCTGGCTATCCTCTAAAGCCCTGATCTCACAGCAACATTCATTCCCTTGGCTCTCCAAATCTCTTCTACCTTAGGGTCCCGGCTGCTAATCTATACCCAAACTCTTCATTTCCATAGGCAACAAGGATACATGGAAAAGCTTTGTCATCAAGCTGACTCTACTTTAGGGGACATGAAAAAGCCTCTGATTCAAAACCTCGGATGACGAAACACATTTTTCCCCACCCATATCTCTTCTGAATACCCGCAAATCTGTGGTGATCCCGTTTCTTAATAATGGTACATGTGCATACACAAGTCACTCCAAAACATCTCGGGGCCACACACTTCTAGCGGCACCCAGATCTCACATAGCGCAAACAAATATCCTCTCTGCAAACCACTCACTGTGGCTGCAGGAGCCGTGAAGAACTCTTTCTCGGGCAGGCCTCAGCCATGCCTGAGCAAAGAAGTTTCTGGAACCCTCTTGATGCACACCACAGCCGAGCATACTTCTTCAGCACTCCCTGCCTTCTCTCAACTAAGGCATGAAACAAACACCTGATACATACTATTCTTTAAGTCACCGCATAAACCCACACCTTTCTTGATGCATCATCAATGAATGTGGCAAAGTATCTATTTCCACCTGTGGACTCCACCTCAAAGGGACCACAAACACGACAAACCAATTCCAAAATATATTAGATTTCCTTTTGAAGATTTAAAAAGAAACCTATGATGTTTTCCAAATAAACAATAATCACAAGGGTTAAGACTGCCACCTTTAGTAAAAGGAATGAGAGCCTTTTGGCTAGTATATGTAACCTTTCTCACTCATGTGACCTAATCTTGCGGCATAAATTCGAGTGAACCATCTCTTCGCCTGCATTCAATTCATCTCCACATATTTTCACAATCGCCCTATAAAGTGTGCTTAACCCGTCTAAGAAATTTACTAAAGAACCTGTAAGCTTCCATTTACCGTTACCGGGCAATTCACATATCCTTCCCGATCCAAGGCAACTCAGAATAAGATTAAGACAAGTCGAACATGCGCACATCTCTCGCAGTCACAAATGAACAACCAACGCTCTGGTCTATGCAAACATCACCAATACCCACAATCTGAGTAGCTGTGTTACCCATCTTCACAAGCATCTTCAAAGTCTCTCGCCCGTACGATGTGAAGAACTCCTTATTGGGGAGTAACACGATAAGAGGTCATCAGGACAATAATCCACTCAACCTCATTATCCAGAATGTAGTAAACATTCTTCATCTCCAAAAATAGAACCGCCACATCTTCGCGATAAAGCAGCCTGTAGTATTTTATTTCATCTTTCCTCCGATTTTTGCCTTCTTTTTGCTCTCGCTTCCAAGCATAACACTTTTTCATATGTCCTTCCTTATACCACAATGATAACCCTTTCTTCTTTCACTGGGCTCCTGCAGGTTGCGGCACGCCTTTGGATTTACCCGCATTATAGGTTCTCACATTTTACCTACTCCTGTTCTACTCTTGTGACAAGAGCCTCGGTCTCGAGAGAAGATATTCCTTGTTCCTTATTACGGCTTATTTATTAAACAAATTTGTCTTTAACCATATCCATGGTTAAATTGCCGTGGAGGCGAGTTGCTAAGTGAGATAACTAGAGTATCCCAACTATCGCTTAAAGAACTCAAAAGTAACAATGCTTGCAACTCGTCTTCAATCTTCATCTTCCTTAGCATTTAAGCTGGTTCACCAACCACTTGAAAGTCCTTTGGTGTGCTGCACCTTTCTGTTGTGCCCATTTTATACTTGATTTACTAGCCTTCTAATCAAAGTGGCTTTATTAATGCGATCTTTCGTTCATACATGGATTCTAATTTTTCCAAACTCAGTGGCAGCTAGTCATCACATGACACATGATGAAACACACTACGGTCTACCTTTATGCGATTAGAGCTCTTGTTTTCTATGCATGATCTTGAAATTACCTTGACATATCTTTGGGTTTACTTTTATCCCCATCAATAGGCGCATATAAATCCTTGCAATAAAGAATATCTTCCATTCTTGGCTTCCAAATAGAATAATTAGACGAGGTTAGTCTAATCATATCGGCTCCCGAAGATTCCTCCATTTTTAAACCAACACCAACCACGATACCCGGACAATAGAGCAGACTGCGATACCACTTGTTGGAAATAAACAAGGCGAATATTTTCCCTTGTTGATTTAACTTTGTTAGGAGTCAATAAAATGCAGCAAGAAGAATATTATGCCAAGGAGATAATCCGCAGCAGAGAGAGTTTTTAACATTATAAACCTCCCTCAAAGTGAAGAGGAAAAACCACGGGACCTTTGTGAATCCTTTAAATATCACTATAATAATTTAGGTACAAAACCTAATTCTAAACTAGGTTCAACACCTAGCTTTCCAACACAATCAGAAGATGCACTTAGATCCCAAAAACAATGAAAATCATCTAAATATAGTGAATAAAATTAATAGGCAAATCTGGCCTCAAATCCCAAGGCAGTTGATGAAGATCTCACGCGTCTCAAAAGATTCCCTTTCCTGTGACAAATGCGGCCGCCTCTCACTGCGAAAAGCGCTCTGGCCAGAAACACCTTGCCTGGCTCCTCTTGCGCACTCCCGGAGCTTCCACCGGCCGGCCTCTTGCTGCTCCACGAGAAAAACCCCCACGGTACCCTTTTTGTTTTCCAGAGAAATCACTTTCGGAAGAAGGCTGCGTGGCCAGCGGCAAATGTAGGACTTCTCTCTCTACATTCTCTTCCTTCCTCCTCGGCAAACCAACCTGAGACAAAGCGGGCTCTCTCTACAAAGCGCTGCCGGCTGGCATATCATGTTCTTTTTTTATATAGCTGTTTGTAGCCCTAATGGGCTTAAGAGAAAAAAAGAAAACAAATGGGCCGCCAAGCACTTTGGGCTGGACCCACACTACAGATGCTACTATAAAATGAATAAGCATATGATAATTTGCCCTATTGGAACTACTCATAAAAGTATCAAATATGGGTTAGTAGTATTTTCTGAGTGCAATTGAGGAACTGGATCAAATAATGGACCCGAGAGACAAGGCAGGAATGAAGTTGCAGATTCAGAATTTATATATTGCAGGGTTGGTTCAGGTTTACTCCAATTATCGGGTAGGCGGGAGAGAGCATCTGCTACTGTGGAGATCCCTTGCTTGTACTTTCAATCAATGCGAGAAATTGATAGCCAAATAATTTTCTAACATACACTTGTTGTTCGGGAGTTTGAATCACTGTTAAAGTAACTCTTTAATACTTTTATAATTTGTTTGAATAGAAAAATATCTGCCAAATAAATATTGTCGCCATTTATGAAATTGCCGAAGCTATCTTATTTAGTTCCTTTAAGTAAGTGGAGGAAGCCGCGACTTAGGACGATTTTTGCTAAAGAAAGAAATGGGATGGTTGTCTTTGCATGAGAGCAGCGCTAGAAAAGTAAGTGGAAGCATGTTTCAATGATAAATTCTCTAATTGAAATATGGCGGCGTAAAGCGGTGTTAGAGTCATGGCTTTATTTTAACTTCCCAGGCTAAGTGGAAGCTGGACTCCAAAGAGCGCTCGCGACTATAAGATTCGATGAGCGGAGACGGCTTGATGGAAGCATAACCAGCAATGAATGATATCCCATGAGGCTAAGAAAACCGCATAGTTAGCAGGGTATGCGGTACTAGCTAATGAACGAGGGCCTCGATTTTTGAGGGTGCGCGAGACACTTGTTCTTGTGACAATGACCCCGAGGTTCTCAATCTTATCTTGGCAAAAAGAACATTTAGAAAGCTTGATATAGAAATGGTGAGAGGAAAACTGTAACACCTCGAAATATACCCTAGTCGTTTTCAACATATTTAGGGTATTTTATAGGTATAATTTGATTTTTTTCGTAATTTAAATGCAAACGTGAAATTTAAGAAACTCGGAAATAGCCAAAGTAAGGGTAAATTTGTAATTTGTTAAAACGGGACACAAAAGTCATAATATAAGAAGATGAGACGCTATTATAGAAATGACATAAGTTGTGGTGCAAATGAAGGGAGTTTGAGGACCAAAGTGTAATAAAAGGAAAATTTGATCAAATAGGGATAAGACCACTTGGTCTTATGATTTAGAACAAATCTAAGTGGAGAATGAGGTACTGGGGTTTCTATGTGAAGAGAGGAGAAGAGAAGAAGAAGAGGAAGAAGAAGAAGGAGAAGAGAATTTCAGGTATGGATTACTATGGGTTTGTATGAATTTGTGAACTTTTGTATGGATTATTGGATTCTTGGTCTAGTTCTTTGTCTAGGGTTTTGCTATGAGAAGTTATAACCCACCATTACATGTGTTTGTGGAAGTTGTTGGGTTGGAACTTGTAGGAATATGTATAGATAAGCTTGGAAATGAGGATTTCTATGGATTTGTGGGGATTCATGTAGGTCATTTGCTTGGATGTATGAAATTCCTCCTTGAGCTAGGGTTTTAGTTTAAGAGTATGAATGTACTTGTTGGGTGTTAGGAGATCCTCTTAACTTCCCTGGGACTTATGTTTGGGTTATGAGCCATTTTGGGAGTTGTTTTCGGTGGATGCTTTGGATCATTTGGGGTTTTAGTTGGATTTCTATAAGGGGCCAATCGGCAAATACGGACAATTTCGAGGGTCCGCAGCGTAGGGATCCCATGTGGCTCAATAGTCAAAGCCAAGGCGTGGCATGTCCACCGCTGGCAGTAATGGCTGAGAGGGAGGCTTGAATAAGCCTCGGCACTACAAGGTCTTCATTGCCAGTTTTCCTTAGTCGAGAGAGATAAGGGATGGGGATATCGTCCAAGGTAGATAGGTATATGCATATGTCATCTATGCCGGTGTCGAAAAGGGTAAGGTAGCTTGACATATGCATATGTCAGATATGTTAAATATGTGTGGTGACTCATTATTTTGTGAATTATATTAGAGATATATGTATGAAGCTTGAGTATCAAAAATATAATTTTACAAATGTCAAGTACGGTTTTTTTTTGTCAAAGTTAAACTTTGAATATGTTAAGGTTCCTTTGCTCTTATGTCAAAGAATATAGTTCATTTTTTGCCAATATTTCTTTGTTCATATATCAAATAAATTTGTTTATTCTATGTCAAGGTTGTATATGGAATATGTCAAAAACTTAACTTGTTACCAAATGATTTGAAGCTAAACTAAAACTATTGCAAAAATTGAATAATCTATTATCAAAATTCAATATTAACTTTCATATCATAGAACAAAAATCTAATTATCAAAACTAAAAAATTATATATATATATATATATATATATATATATATATATATATATATATATATATATATATATATATATATATATATATATATATATTAATTTCAATTATACAGTACATAAAATATATACAAAAAAGAGATAAACATGTAATAAATATATTGAAAATAAAAGAAAAACCTTAACATCTACATGATCTTCCATTGTCATCAAATATATCCAAAAAAAAAAAAAAAAACAAAGCCCAATATGTGCCCAAAAATCCAATAGTTATACATGATATATAGAATGTATCAGGGATCTTGTTCCTTGAAAACTCAAACTATTGCAAATGTCCACGCAGAAGTAGGAAAAAAAAGTGGTAGTTTAAGTTTACGTTTGAAAGATTAATAAAAATAAATAAATAAATATACCCAAATGGTTACAAACGACCTAGCAATTTTTATATTATCATGTTATCAAATGTTACCCAACCTCAGTAAGAAAAAATAACATTACTATATGTTTATAGTTATAAGTTTATTAAAAGTTCAATGAGAAAGAATTCTGCTTTAGGTGTATCAAAGATGTCATGACCTCTTTGCAAAAGTATGAAAAAGCAAAAATATTGTTTTTATGTTTATATTTGAAAGTTCATTAAAAAGATGTAGCTGTATTGCTGGCTATATCTAATACTTATCACGAACAACCTAACAACCCATACATGATGTTAATGCGTATAAAATATATCCAAAAAGTGATAGATATTTACCCAAAAATTCATGGTTGTATATGAACATGCAAGAACTTATACACTTAATCTTATACTCAAAAATTACAAATGTTGCGAGGTGTCGCTCGACCTCTTGCAAGTAAGAAAAAAAACAATATTACTTAATGTTTATATTAAAAAAAGATATAAGCCTTTACCCAAAAATATATCCAAATGTATTCCTGAAACAACTTTGACGACCATACATAGTCTTTTACTCTTATCAAATATAGGGGGAATGAGAGAAGACATAAATATGTACCCGAATCTAGAAGTTGTAGATGACTATAACTTATGCATGATCTTGCCCTGTATGTGCTGCCGAAATGTCATGACATCTTCGAATGAAAAAACAGTTTATGTTTAAGATTTGAATGTACCAATTAAAAATATATAAACTATATTAAAATATATCTAAAACAAAATGTAGTAATGTATTTTTAGGAAAAAAAAAATCTAGATAATGTATGTACCTAAAAATATCCAAAAAATAGTTACACCTTTATATGATAGCAAGAACATATATATGATTTTGTACTTGAGCAGGCGGGACGCCCAAGCAGGGTCCGTTGACTGTCGTTAACATGGGAGCTTCTGCAAGTGGATGTCGGTTACGGCCCTGCCGAAAAATTGGGCAGAGTCCTTTGTACGGGGAGCTCTACCCAGTCGGCTGCACATGAAGCACGTCTGGCAGGTCAATATAATCACAATGATACAAATATGGATAAAAAACGGCCTCTTGGGCCCATACTACAATACCCATAAAAACATGCCAACTATATCCAATAGTTACAGAGTTGAATGTTTTTCTTATGCAACATATATTATTAGAAATTTCAATACATGTGTACATCATACACATGTGTGTCGGGTTTTGGGCGTCACGGTACTCTCAAAAAATGCACTTATCGCAAATGTCATCACATGTTGTAGATAGGTAAAAAACTACATTAATTTAAGTTTATATTTGAAAAACTTACTAAAAGATGTGGCTTATGTACCAAAGTATGAAAAAAGAACACAATAAATATATATAATTAAAACCAAAAAACTATGTATGAGCTTGTACCTTCATCACATTAAGATGTAGATATGTACCCAAAAGTTTCCAAAATCCCGACATCTATATATGGCGGACAAGATCTTATGCATCATCTGTAATCTAAAATTGCAATAGGTGCAAATGTCATCATTTACTTTGCAAGTAGGAAAAAATGCAACATTAATAATTTAAATTTATGTTTGAAATTTATTGAAAAAATTATAAAATTTACATACCCACTATACTTAGTCTAAGATAAGAGTGGTCAAAAATGATACCCATTCAGATTTCACTTCATCTAACTCGCCTCGTGAGGTAGGTTTTTCCTTCAAACTAAAATATATGGCAATACAAAAATATGTTAATATGTAGAATTAAATATATGTATTAGTTCTTATGCACTTATGACAATACATGGGTAAATAAGCTTTGAGATGTTAAGAGGCTATTTGCAATTATGTCTATGTATCACCTTGACAAAATATCAGCACATGACAATCCATTGTTTGGGCCTATGAGGATAAATTATATCAAGAATAAACTTTCATTATCAATATGACATCATATAAACTTGGTTAATTTTTCATCCTTCACATTTTTATAAGAATAATGAATGACATAATATTAATTTAGGAAAAAATTACACCTAAATGAGTCAATACATGTGTAACATAATATCCTAGAGTTAGTATAGGACCCTAAGCTCCCAAATTTCAGACTTGGAGGGTTCAACTGGGTTTATAAAATGTGAAGTTATAAGAATGTCAAGCAATATGTTCATGTAAAATATGGATAAAAAAAAAGTAATAGATGAAGACAATGATTAATTATATTTATTAAGAATGGCGATTCACTATTAAAAAGTGAAATTCAGTTTTGTCCATTGTGATAATATCTAGTATAAAATATCATGATTTTAAGGCTTCATTGGGTATATCATAATCTGTAAACTTTAGAGTAGTCATCAATAACATATTTGGAAATATGTGGTATTACAGACCTCTTATTATCTCATAGATTATCATTATAGAAAAGAAATGCAATTAGAAATTACAAGAAAAATTGTTTTGCAAATGAATTGATTGAAGATGGATAAAACAGTTGAGAGTTTTATTTAAAGAGAAAGAGAGGGGTTATGCCCAACAAGGTGAGTGTAAACTAAATATAGAAAGTATACAATGCATACTAAGGCCAAATGAAAGATATAAGAACAACTCACACATAATTAGTATGATCAAAGTTATCTATATGCTTGAATTAATGACACCCTTACCCCACACACATATAAGAGAATATATGGATATAGTGATCAAAGTTTAATAATTGTTCTTCCTATGACCAACATTGTGAATTGACTAATTATAAATTCATTAAATTTTTTTTGCTTGAATTTTCTAAGGTTTGATATTCAACATTAGAATATGATTGAAAAAAAAAAAAATTGTACTCATGCATTTTTTACAAAATATTTCTTTTCTTCTAGTTTCCATTATTATTATTTTATTTATTAATTGTAAAAAGTGCAAATGAATCATAAATCTTTCAATCACATGATAAAATGGGTTTGTTCCTTTTAGTACAACTTCATTACTAGAGGAATAGTGGACATATGAATGCATTGTATTCATAACAATTTAGATTATGTTTCATAAGGTGATCAATAACGTTTACAATATATTTCTTAAATTTAGTTTACAATATCCTTCTCAACTCAAGTTAGGAATAGGAAATAAAACTAAAACCAAATATAAGCTAAGAAAATTTCATAACTAAATATGATATTATATAAATATCCTTACATTTCAAAAATTAAGTGAACTTTTCAATAAAGCAACTCAAATGTAGGTAAGTGTTAAAAAAATTAGAAAAATGAACAAAAAGTTGAAGAGGGGAAAAAAATATTACCTCAATAACCAT
This sequence comes from Tetrastigma voinierianum, assembly GCA_016808115.1. Classification (NCBI taxonomy): domain Eukaryota; kingdom Viridiplantae; phylum Streptophyta; class Magnoliopsida; order Vitales; family Vitaceae; genus Tetrastigma; species Tetrastigma voinierianum. The sequence goes on along the minus strand of JAEQBH010007928.1, from coordinate 40,665 downwards.
CCATTTGAGCTCTTTCTTAGATCCTTTCTTCTTTTGAGATACAAAAATTCGAAAACCCCTAAATAAAAGTTCAAATTAGTGTTCATTTTTGAACATGAAAACTAAAATTACGATAGACTTACATGTTCACGATATCTTTTAGATCTTTGTAGTTTGTTGCAATTACGTGAGTCTAAATAGTAGACTATTTGTGATTTTGGGTCAATTACAATGAAAACTTGATAAGAAATCTACAATATATCAACATATGATTTAGATAAATAACATACATAAGGCTAAGAAATTTAAAATAAATAATGATTAACAACTTACCTTGGGTTATATGGAACAAAAATAAGGTCCGCCAATTTAGAGTCAATTAGTCGATCGACAATGAACCTTGCTCTGTTTTCAATTTGTGGAGCTACTAATCCAGCCCTGGACAAACAAATATCATTTTCTCCTGTAGTGCATTATCCAAATTTGCATGCAACCACCTAATGAAATGTCACCCAATTTAGAATGACTTTAAAAAGAAAAAAAAAAATGAATTCTACCTATTTATATTATGAACATAAAAAAAAGATTTATAACAATATCTTGCAAATATAGAAACATAAACAATTCATATTCAACTCTTTTGCATAAATTAGATCATCATTTCAGTTGTCAAAGAGGAAGGTTTGAAATTTCATCCCAAATACATTGATTGGAAGTTAACTTTGGGTGTAGGTTTTACCCTCCAGCGTCTTTGGCATTTTAGAAAAGCAGGTTGTATATCTCTAGGATTTTCATACTCGATTTTCTTTGGGGATTGCTTGTATCTTCTTCATTTTATTCTTCCTTTGCCAACTATCTAAACACGTATAAATAGATGCATGACATTAAGAAAACAAACCAAGAGTGTAGGAAAATGTAACAACGAAAATTTTAGTTATAACACTAATATTCAACCTCGTCATTTTCATCATCTATCCGCAAATGTAGTAGAGCCACAGGAAACCTCATATCCATGACCTCCTTATTGTATGTATGTTTCAGCAAGTGGGAATGGAAGAAGTGCATTAGGTTGAAGAGGATAAAGGATGATACTAATATCGAGAATCAACGGTGGAACTTTTAAATCTAAATGAAAATAAGTTCCATATCTGATAATATTTCCTTGGTTTGAAATAATTTGCATTTATAAACTGTAAAGCATACATTTATAAACTGTAAAAACATATATTATAATCCTTAATCTTTAATTTTAGTTATTTTATATTGTTTTTACAAACTTAACTTAGGAAAAGCCATATATACCTGAGTTAGTTGAGAAGCTTTTACAATCCCTTGTGATGATGGGTCCTCCACATGAGCACCATAATGAGCATTTTCTCGTATTTTCTTCATCGCGCAACAATTGCTTCCTTATGTTTGTCTCTTGCTCCTTGAGTGGGGTGTGAGGGGTTCTTTTTTTAGCTTTCAAAACAATAATCTCCTCTTCCAAGGTCCTCACTTTCTCCCTTAACATCCTTTCACATTCCTCTTCCTCAGGAGCTTTTGAAGGTGTTGGTGTGTTGAAGAATTGTTTGGGCTTTTTTTTCCCACCCTTTCCCCTAACTCGTCCAGGATGCTTCGGTGTACCTAATGCTAAAGTGAGGATATCTTTTTACCAGCGCGTAATCTTCCCTTCCTCGGCGTCATGCTAACTCATACATCCAAAAAAATATAAGATGCCAAGGGAGTCATATAAAATAGAACAAATGAAATTGACTATATATATATAAACAAATGAAATTGACTAAATATATACATATAGGTTTGGCAACTTACAATCTTTCTACTACAACCCTTGTAAACATCATCATATTCACCTTTCTTCATTCTTGCTAGCTTCCATAAGATCCATCATCATTAGGTTTCCTAGAACCACCTATCTTTTGCATCTTTCAAAAATAAAAAGGTAATCATTAAATTTTACAAAGTAAAAGTCAATAAAATAAAATAAAATAATTAAACATTAATTCTTCTTGAAGTCCTGCATATCCTTTCCTACTCCTCTTTGCAGTATAGATGTTTTTGCCCTCCTTTCTTTTCCCTTTTTGATTTAATTTTCAAACTCTTTTGATGACCTATTAGCCACTAATTTTTCTCCAATCTGAGTTGGAATGTAATTATATTCAATTGGTAGGTACGCAAAAGGTGCTCGGGCTTATCATATAAGGAAGGATATGCTCTTTTGTCAATGTGTGCCTGAATGATCTAAAGCTAGTCCACATGGATGACATGATGTTGTTTTTGCTATTCTCATCTTGAATGCACCACAATATAAGAATATCTTAATTATTAAATAAGCATGTAAGTTATACACACAAAATGTAGAAAATAATTTCACAAGATTGTTATATACCTTCACACAAATCCCATAATTTCTCCTTCCAATTTAAGCGCACTACCCTCAATCAATATGATATCGCTTTCATGAGTAGGTACTAACACACGAAATATGAATTAGTTGTACATATCCTCGCTCCCTCACCATCATCATTATATTGAATATCAATTTTCCTCCTTCACTTCTCTTTTAGCAATTTCGGGTTTTAAAGTCGGGCCTCTTAACCTTTTCGGTGAAGTAATTTTTTTTCCCCTTTCATCCATCTACATGGCAATAAAAGAATATGATCAATCTCATAATATATCTTACATTCAGAAACTAAAGCATGGTATTTTAGTAGTTTACCTAACCTTTGTCTCTTCTTGAGTGGTATTTATAAACATGTATAACTTTGCTTGCAGTTCCCAAATGATTACGAATTAAGTAATAATAAACATCAATTGAAAATGTATGTCAACTCAATATAAAGAAGTTAGTTGCAAAATTATTCCATTAGTAAGAATTAATTAATGTTGTACAAAATTTCCAATACATGAAAAATCTTAAATCTTGATAGCGAAATATTCACAAAAGTCGGAGGAGAATCTATTGCTTAATCTTAACAACAACATATCATCGAGTTTTAAGAAAAATACTACTACTTATCTCATTAAAAATAATAATAAAAACATATTCCACCATTATGGCAGTTAAATTATAATATTTTATTCACAATTGTTAGAAGGTTCTAGTTAGAATCCAAGCTTCAAGTTAGGGATAATATTCATAAAAAAAGTTTAAAAGTGTGGAGTTGATGATGCATTGCAAGGTGTTTGATTTCCTACCATGAAGCACATAGCGTTGATCAATTGTAATGATTCTAGGATACAAGGCTTCACTTATGTAACATTCATGATAAGGTAATGCCACTAATAGTTAACAATCACAAGCCAAATACATAAGTTTTATTAAAGTTAAATTAATTGAAGAACATGTTCTCTAATTTGACATTTAATCGCAAATCCATTACTAGATTTACATTAATGAAACTTTATTCCAATTTTCTAGAACTAATGTTATTCAATTACCCCAAATTTGCAACTTGCTTAATTATTTCTCAAAATAATTTTGTTACATATCATAAACAAGTTACACAAACAAAGGAAGCAACAAAGAAGACGAAAATCAAGTTCTTAATATATGTTGTTTTAGTGAAGGCTTAGATATTCAACAATCGAATTACAAAGTATTCTTTCCTTATTGGATGATTCATATACAAATCAACCATGTAGGACAATTTGTTATTATGTTTACATTTATTTCATTAAATGTTAATTATTAGTGCTACAAATCATGAAATCTTTAATGAGATTTTCCTTAGTTAATTAAAATTTAATCAATATAGAATAAGTGAGTGATTGTTTATCTTGTCAATCTAAATTGAATTTAGGAATATTACCAACATACAAGCAACATTTATTTATACATATCAATTAAGATCAAATAGAACTTGAAATTATTCAATAGACATGAAATATGATACTAGCTCCACTTATTTAGAATGTCTTAGAAGTGTATAATAGGAAAAACATATTTAATAGGAATCAAATTAAAACGTAACATTGTAGATCATCATTGTATATTAACCCAACTCAAAATCACCTGATACACTTAGCAATTACTTAGCGATCACAAGAAACACACAAGAAAAATAAAGCATGCCTAATATATTTGATCTTGATCGAGTCCCCTCTGTCCCGATGCGCATACAAATTTCATCCTGATCTTCAACCATCAAAGTCGATATTAGGCATCCCGTTATAAATGGGTTATGCTCCATCTGTGATCAGTCATGTTATCATCACCCTCAATGTTGGGGAAGTCCTCCCTTTTTGGCGCTTGATGTCACGATGGACCATCTTGGATCAACGGTCTTCTACGCAAAATACTTGTTTGGCTTTGCATTGCCAAAATGAAAGGATCGATTATATCTATCTTGCCGGATCAACTAATGTAAACCAAACTCATCAACTTGACACCATTTGTATATCAACCCAATCACTTAAAAACACAAATATTAAACATGTTATAATCGAGTCCCATATATACGTGACAACCCCATAAAAACACATGTCACCAAGCACGGGATTCTTAACTTTAGCACTTGCAATTTGCATAATTCGATGCCCTGATACTAACGCCACTATTTTGGTGACTCGTGTCTCATCCGATGCTTGATATGAAGTAACGACAACCATTAATGATGATATAACCAGGATAAAGCAATAACTTGTTGCCTTGGTCGCCCTGAATGCAGAAGCCATAATTCCTCTTCAATGGGTACTTTCTTACATTTCATCTACGAAACCTAAGGATTTGATTGATGATATGTAAGTTTGTGTAATTTAAATTTTATAACAATTAAATTTAAGAATTACTATGCGTATTGAGTTTCATACCTTTTTACGAACCCAATAGCTAAATGTCACTTCACTGATATTTCATCCTCCGACCATACCCTCTTTGATTATTGAGGATATTTTATCTTGAATATTTCATATGATTCGCTATAAAAGTAAAGCAGACGATGATCATAGTTTATAAATATTAGTTAGAGTACTATGAACTCATATATCCCACATTTGTGACACTTACTCAATATAAGGTTGCATTAAGGTTGTATTTTGTAGAACATGATGTGCTTTCTCCGCTAATTTATAATCATGAATAGTAATTGTCGACCACCAAGTAAAGGTTTCGCATTTCATCCATCTTTCATACCACAAGGAATCATTGCATCCGTGCGATGTACTGCGTACAAAACTCTAAAGCTTCCTCTGCGATATAACACTCAGCAATGCACCCATGCAGGCGTTACGATTCCGAACATAACCTTTAGGACTTTCATGTACCTTTCGAATGGGTACATCCATCTCATATACCGGTCCATAATCTAACCTCTCTTACCAAATTATCTTTGTTAAATGAAGCATGATGTCAAAAAGATCGAAGGTGGAAATACTTCTCTAGCAAGCATAAAGTAGTAGCCATGTCTTGTTATTACAATAAACAGTGTTGACACATCCACCACCTTTGCACAGTGCGGTAAAGAAAAAACACAATCTTGTAATAGCATATCTAACATGCTTGAAGCGACACGGATCTAATTACTCATCAATGGTTGATTTTTCAAGTTTATGATAATCATGAGACCTTAAGACCACTAAGCTTTAGCTCTTCCATAGACACAAGGTTTCTAAAGTTTGAACAATAACCTTCAGGAACCTTCAAATCGACTCAGAAGTTTGCAATACGCCTTTATTTCCTTTCTATGAGTATAACATGTAGGGGAAGATAAGTTCACTTCAACTTCTAAATTTGGGTGCTAAGTTTGGCCGTATGCCCATTTCAACAAGATAAAGTCGAGACTTTACTCCATCCTTTGTTTTACCAGGAACATTAAGCAAAAGTTCCAGTGTCTCCTGACATTCTTCTCCAATATACTTGGCATCGAGTTATTGTCGAATATAGAAATATCTCGATATTCAAGAGTTCGAAGAATATAGACTTCTTTTTTCCAACAAATTGTAAGTTAACAAAAGGATTGACATTGTTTCACCTTCTTCTTTCCCATGAATTATAGATAAGTATCAACCTTTCTAAATATTTCATCTCAGTAGAAGTTCTTTTGGAAGCTGACCTAAACTCTTGTTCACCATTAAATGCATGCGCTTTCACAATGGATGGTTGCATGGAAGAAATCTTCTATGGCCTGTATACGAGTTCTTATTCCCATATTTTAGTAATGAGAATATGTTTCTTCACCACATATCGGACAAGCATAATATCCCTTATGATTGCAACGAATAAGTTCCCATATCACGAAATCATTAATTGTCCATAGCAAAATAGCCTTTAATGTAAAAAGCTCTTTTTGATGTGCATCACTAAGCTTCCACCCTACCTCCCATAAAGTTTTCAAATCATCCACTAAAGGTGTCAAGTAAACATCGATATCATTACCAGGTTGTCGTGGTCCTGATATTAGCAAAGATAACATCATAAACTTCCTCTTCATGCATAACCAAGGGGGAAGGTTGTAAGTTATTGTGAGGACAGGACAACAACTATGCTTACTAGTCATAGAGCTGTGAGGATTGATGCCATTTGCTGAAATGGCAAGTCTTAAGTTTTTACAATCTGAAGCATATTCAGGCCACATTTGGTTCACTAAGTTGCCACGTTGGGAATCTCACCAAGATTAATCGGATTTACCATTATTTTCTTCCATGCATGCCATTTAGGTCTTTAGCTGTTTTGGGAGATTGAAACATCCTCTTAAACCTAGGGATGGGTGGGAAATACCTGACACCTTTCGGGAATCCTCTTAGTGCTTCTCACCCTGCCTTGTTTGCCTTCCACCTTGACATTCCCGCAAGTAGGACATGAAGATGCATCCTTCAACTCATTCACATAAAGTATGCAATCATTGGGCATGCATGTATCTTTTCATATTCCATGCCTAATGCATTCCAATATTTTCTTAGCCTCATACATAGATAAGGCATCATTGTTGGCCAAGGAAGCATATCCCCTAATATTTGGAGTAATCTGAAAAGCTTTTATCGACCACTCATATAGTGCCTTCCACGTTGTACAATTTAACTAATGCGAAAGCTTTGTAAATTGTACAACTTGAGATACAAAAGTTTTTCAGCATCTTGAAGCAATTGTTTGAATGACATTGGATCGATCCTTGAACTCATCTTACGTGGCATGAACCATTTCTATTGTACTAGCAACATCACCACAATCCATTGTATCATAACCTTTATGCATTTCACTTGATTTGCTTACTAGTAGACCTGCTTCTCCATGCCAATACCATCTATGATAACTATGGTCAATACCATTGAAAAACATATATTCCGAATCTTGTTGGTGTATGATGTATTAAGTTTCCATCATCTGAGGACAGATAGCACTTTGGTCGAACAATGTTGCGATAAAATTAATGAAGTGTTAACTCCTTCCTCGTACTCCACTTGACCTTCCTATCTTTAAACATCTAACGATCCATTCTATAGTTCAAATACACAAAATCTTAAACCACGAAGAATTTTAACGTATTATAATCAAGTTATTAGAATAAGGGCTTTTTTGCCTCATATTTATATCACTTTTTTGGTTTCTGATAAGTTATTGTTTGCTTTACAATTTGAAATTTCAGTCCTATATCATATACCAAAGAATCCATCATGTAATATACCCACGTGTTGTCTCTGAAGTATATCGATGGGATGGTTAAATTTAAAAATTGTGTTATTCAATTCTTGTCATTGTAGTTCATGCCATAAATTATTAATTTAAAATTGCATGTCTCTTATTACTTCATAATGTTCCATCTTATTGAATATATGTAATTTCATATGTATTGAACCAAAGTAAAATTGATGTTTCTCTTATAGAATTATGATCTTATCTAGTTCATGTACTACCATATAAATGGAAAATCCAAGATATATTAGATTTATCTAAGTCTTTATTCCTCTCGTATCTTCAAAAATCTCTTAATATGTATATTTAAAACAAAATTGTAATAGAATTAATTGCAAATATTAAACCTAGAAACAAAATTAACTATCATTCTATCTTGTTAAACTAAAATCAACTTAGACTACGTGTCTTATATTTGTTTTCTAGAATTTCCAACTTTCTAGTTTAGGTGGTGGTTCCTATCCCATATAGGAATACATAATCCCTATGTGTCAAGCTAACATATGTTTCGTTTCACTAGAAAAATTGAGTAGCATTCCCCATAGTTCTCAAGTACATAAAATGGGGAAGAAATTTGAGTGACCTATGCTACCCAATATGCACCCAGAGCAAAGGTGACCAGTTGAGAACAAATGACCAAGCATAAGAGAGTAACTTCAAATAAATTATGTTTTCCTTATCTTTGTCAATCGACAATTCAAGCATCATTTGATAAAAAATAAAAAAGCCTCATTCACATGCTAGACAAATTTAAAAGTTTATCAACTAAAGCTAGTTCATTCACCAGAACTATTTTGAAGTCTTTGACAACTTCAGAGTCTAAAGCATGTAATAAGAGAAAATTTTTGTCATACAATGATGCTAGAATGAAATCCTAATCTTTCATGCATGTACTTAATTATTGAAATTCTACCTAAGTACCCTAAAAACATTAAAATGAAATATATTTAAATCCTTTAATATATTTGCTATTTTCCAACTAGAAGAAAAAAGAAATATATTCACTTGAAAACTCATGAGTAAGAGAAATTTAATTAGACAGCAGAACAAAAATAGAGATTAATACTCAAAATCTAAAGTCATCAACTAAAAGAAAATCCATATGTATGATAATGCCAACCTATTTAGAAGTTTCTAACATAGGCAATTTTCTTTCCTTTAATACTAATGACCAAATTAAACATGCATATGTAGCCTAATAGTATCTTTGATATAATTTAGATGAAATTGCCATGCAATAATGTTGAATGTCCTATCCCTATGTAAAATTGAGGGAAGTTATGATCTTCTATTGTCTAATTAACTCAACCATCAAGCATGCCTAAACAAAACACATATATAGAAACTTCAGTATTTCCATTATTATTTTCTTTTCATATGTAATTATTAATGATTTCTTATTTTTCGATTTCAATTGGAATTTAATCACTTTATTCCAATTTTATTTAAAAATTATAATCCACTCTTGTCTTACCTTAACTCTATATATATATATTTTAAAATATTTTTAAAATTTTATATTTTTCTAAAATATATATATATTCTAAGTATTTTGAAAAATAATAATTCAAATGACCTATCATGAGTGAATACTCAAAACATATTTAAGCTACATTTGGATCTAAAAAAAAATCCCCTTTTCAATTCTATATATTTATAATTTTCTCAATTTATTTTTTGTAACTCTATATCTTAAAAAAGTAACAATTGACCAAGTTTTTAAATTCATGGTTTCAATAAGTTTTAATTCTAGGTTTTAATTTAAGCCTACATAGAAAGGTAAAAAAAAACATTATTGAGATTACCTCAAAATATTAAAAAAATGTACCAATAAGTGAAATTGAAATATTAGTATCATGAATTAATGCAATATTATAATAAATCACTACTTTCACTATTATTCTTCATAAAACAAGACAATATAACTTAAAAATAAATTTCATACTAGTTAGTAAAGAAACACGTATAAACATAAATCCTTATTCATGCTAAAAATTAACCAATAGAAAAGTTTATAAGTTGAACCATAGGCACATATCATAGATTCATAAATAGCAAACTATTTTAGGGCTAAAAGGAGATAGTGAAAACAATCAAAACAAAAACTGCATAATATTTGATATGTCTTGGAGCTTTTGGACACTAAATTCAAAATAACAATCAAAATTATAACATTAATGCATTTGGATAAAAATTTCAAATCGTTTACCATCCAAATAATAAATTGAGCCCTCATGGAAATGAGTTTTCTTACTATATCTAATATAAATAATTTAAATCATCAATTGATTAACAGCTCTCTCACTCTCTCTTTTTAAATTTATTTCATTGAATGAGTAATCTTATTAATGTATAGTTTAAAATTTTATAGATGTGTAATCAAATATAATTATAATTCTTCAAAAGAAATTTATACATTTTAAAATTCTTAGTCCTTTATAATAGGAAATTGGGTTTGAATAAAGCATATATAATTAATTTATTAAAATTAAAAAAAATATTTTTAATTTTCTTCCAAACTTATTTCTTTCCAATTTTCCTCTATATTTTACATTTATTTTCTTCCTTCCTTAGTACTTTTGTAGAAGGGTTAGCATGATCGGCTTCCGAGCAGCCAGAGCTTAAAACTAAGTACCGGGATAGAGTCGATCAAACAAATCAAATAGGAAGCTACATTGCTTTGCCCAGTAAGTCTATGGATCAATCTTAGTGTGCCTTGAACAATACCATTAAAAAAACATAGTAGAGTTCATAAATAAAATTATCAAGATGGGCTATTCTTATCATATCTAAAAGATCATTAAGCTTCTCAAATTTTACAAAAACAAAGGAAAAGGCATGCATAGTTTTTCCTAATCTACATTTCCTATAATAACAACCAAAATAAGAAAAGTAACATCTTCACAGTTTCAAATACACACCATAAATGAGGTACTTTGAAATCTGCACAGGCATATCTAAAAAATAACTCACATGAAAACATTCATATATAAGCAATCTGGGACCTAAGTGGAGTGTTGAACGGGGGAGGCGGAGCATACATTGTTGTCTCAACGGAAGAAGACCAGAAGCTGCCTCTTCATGTAAAGCGGTCGAAGCGATTTTGCCTTTCTATACGTCGCATTACCCGTCACAGCTGAAAACCGGAAAGACCCTCTATTGAATTCAATCCAAGAGCGTCTGCTTGAGAATGGTACAGCTATTTGGGCATGCTATCACAGTTGTCATCTTGCAGCGCTAGATTTCCATGGTGTGAGAGCATGTTGATAAGCTTTGAGTATTGACATCAATTCAAGGCAACGAGGAGCCTGCTGACTTCGCATAGGGCGTGGGTGGAGACCTGAGTGTTCAAGTAGAAAAAGAACCTTTTTTAACAAAACTCAACAATGGAAATATTGTCATATTTAATAAATTGAATGAGATGTCTTAGTAATATTAGATATAAAATGTCCCTTTCCATGAAATACATGTACCTTGTTGAAACATTTTTATCAAAATTTTATCTTTTTGTAAACAAGGAGACTTGAACATTGCTCCTCTTAAATTCAACATTAACTTTTTAAAGGTTAACACATATGAAAGATTTTTTTATACGTAAATAGTATTCTAAAAATAATGGAGTTGTTTTGATTTGACCTTTTAGTGGTGAGACCACCACCCATTACATTCTTTTTTTTACCCCTAGTCATATAATTCTTTCTCCAATCACTCATCATATTCTTTTGCTTATTTAACTTACCCATTACCTTTTAATTATTTATTTTATCTATTATCATTTATCTCTCTATATTTATTATTAACCTTACTTATTTTAATCTTGTATATTACCTTAATGCTCTTTCTCATCATCCTTGTAATTTTCACTATTATTGATTATCAGAATAATTCATCCTAGACATTATTCAAGTCCTATTTATTTATATCATACAATATTACTCCCCATTGGTTACTTATTATCTTTTTATTAAATAATCATTTATTGTTGTAACCATTCATTACCCGCCAATTTTTTATCATCATTCTCTCTCTTTTTTTGCTATTTAATTTACTATCAATCTTTGAATATATTTCCTGTTACCTAATCTTTCATTCATTTTATTATAAATTATTTTTGCTAATTTTATTTTTTTTTAAAATTTTCTCTCATTTTATTTGATTTGATTTTATTTTATTTTACGTCCTCGTCCTGACCAGTGCCCCGTGGACGTCCTCTACGTCCTCGTCCTCTACTAGCCATCTACACAATTAACATGGCAGTTAAATCTCAGCCACAGTATCTACAGGCGTAAGCACATACAGAGACCTTATTAAATGCAGCGCTAAATCAGTGTATACACATTGACCCTTGCATTTACCATTAATACAAGACAATTAATTATACGTTAAAGCGTTTTTATCAACAAAAATTTCAATTTTTTTGAAAATTTCATTTAAATTTTGTCTCATTTTATTAAATTTTATTTTATTTGATTTTTTGTTTTAAAAAAATTTCGAAAGATTTTATTAAAGATTAATGGGGTCAATATTCGCATTCATAATTACTTGTTCACGTCTTGTTCACCCATCTTGTTCCCTAAGTTGCAATACAATTTTTAACCTCCATATATTGCATCTGATACAATAGCCTACAGCCCTTATCACAATACAATTTTTGTATTTGCAATACAAAACAAATCCATTCAAGCCTTCTCTGCAATACAATTCTTCACCAAAGACTATGTGCAATACAATTTTTCTCCCAAGCCAACCACCTCTATTGCAATATACTTGACCATCTTGCAATACCTTCCTCCTTAAACTAGCCACCTTCTACCCATTAGGTTGCAATATGTCATCTTGCAAAGCCCAATTACCTAGCCAAACCAACCTTCCTTTTCTGAGCCCATACCTTTCGAAGCTATTCAAACTGCTTTGCAATACACTCCTGCAATACAATCCCCTCTATTGAAATACAAAATATTTTCTCCACAATATTGTTGGCGATGTAAAAGCATTCTCTATAATTTTTTTCATCTTTTTTTTTCTTTATTTCTACTTATTTCAAAATCATAAAAAAGTACACACCTATATTTTTCATTTTCCATAATACTCAAATAAATTTATAAAAATTTATTTTACCCCATTTTCTTCAATTTTACTACTTGTAAAATCTTAGAAAATTATTTTCTCCTCCTCATAACCAAATAAATTTATAAAATTTATTTTCTTTGCTTTAAATTTTTTTCTCATTTTCCAACAACCCGAATAAATTTAGTAAAATTTATTTTATTAAATTTCTTAGTTACTTTGTAAAACCTTAAAATTAGTTCTCACCTCATAACCAAATAAATTCATAAAAATTATTTTTATTTTATTTTTTCCAGTTTTCCTTTGGAACAATTTTCCTCACCCCTTATCATATGTATATTTTTTTCTCATTTTTCCCTCAAATAAATTTATAAAAATTTATTTTCTTCCATTCTTCAATTTCAACAGCTGTTATAGAAAAAAAATCATTTTCTTCACCTCATAGCCAAATAATTTATAAAAATTTATTTTTCTTTAATTCTTTTTCGATTTTCTGCGTAAAACTCAGTTTTTTCCATTTAGTGCAGAAATGATGCTGAATTTTCCTCAGAGCCTCTTTATACAACACTAACCTTGAGTGTTCAGCCTCAAATTTTTTTTTTAGAATTTGATTTCATTATCAAATAAGCAAATAAATTTCTAAAAATTTATTTCTTTATTTTATGCTTCGGTTTACATAACATAAACTCCGAATTTATTTTCCATAAATCCTCCTTACACTAAGTGCTAATCTTAAGCACACATACACAATCTCATCACACAACATAGTAAGCATACTATTCACACAGCAATTCATCAAATCACACAAAACACACAAAACACGTGCATGTAGTGTCTAGTTTTATCAGTGATTTTCTGAGTAATCTCATACCTACACTTAACATCGAACCACACCTAATTGGTGATGTTCGTCACGACTACGACCTAAGCCCGAGCCCTCGATCTCTAGGTTTTCATATGCTATTCTCATCAAACCCTTTTAGTGGCGTGGTGCTCTAATGAGAGCTCCTAAGGTATTCGTATACCTAGCTCTGATGCAAAATTTGTGGCGCCCCATTTCGGGGTCAGTTGACTGCGAATCAGCGCCGCGAATCTTTGTGAATGTCGGGTGACGGAGCATTTTCTCCACATCGACTCTTTGGATCTATCGCTTTTCATTTCCACGTTTTGGCTCCTTTTCATTTTGGAAAGGCGAAGTCTCGCTATTCTTATTTTGTCTTACGATGACAAATCAATTCTCGTAATGCCAATTTGTCCCTCTTTTCCCGATTTGATATTGATCTTATCTCGGCCAGTCAATTTTAAATCATTTCTCTCATACCACTTATGGCACATGAGTCGTGTTATATGTGACTTTAGTATAAATCATTTATATTTGAACCGCGATGCCTGAAAAGCGTATCAACTATTATCTCGGAATTTGAAATTTTCACGTATTATTTAGATTTCGCGAGCGATTCAGCCAGTGAAATCCGTTTGTCATCAGAATCTGAGAATAAATTACGGTACTGCAAAGTAACAATTTTGTGGCCCCAAGAGTGCGATTTTTGTAATTTCCCTTTGAAATTGGAATTTCTCGAGGTCTTAAAACAGCATGCAAATTCATTGTCTCGGAGGTCGCGAATGGCGTGGTAGCTAGAATTGGCGAGACTATTCCAGCAGTGAGATCCGTTTAGTCATAAAGAGATCTAGAAAAATTTGGTTTTGCAGAAGTGATTTTGCTCTTTTGAGAAAAATTGGATTTTCTCAGAGTTTCTAAATCTACCTCACTTCACCATATCTTCCTCATTTTAATTCTAGTATATTATTTATTATATACTCTAATTAATTTACTTACACCTTGCTCCTCATATTTCCCTCATTTCTTATATTTTAAATATTTATATCTTGTTTTAATTATGATAATAATTTATATAATTTATTAGTTTACATGGTAGATATATATCACTATATGATATATATTATTTGATAGTTTTTATACTAAACATATACCATATATTTTAATATATTTCATTTACTCATATTGTTCTCTATTATTCATGAATTTATAAACCAGTAATATCTATTTATGTTAATATTTATTTGCATCTTATGTGTTCATTTCATATTTTAGTTTGATGAATTTTATTTTTACTACTTTAATTTTGGAAAACAAATTTATTATTTTCTAAAAATAATTCTTAAAATATTAATACTATATTAGCTCTCAAAAAAGTAACGGAAAATAGTAAAATACACAAAAATAGATAAGAGAAAATAGAGAAATAAGAATTAGAGTTAAAATTATTTAATACTTTAAGTTTATTTTCATTATCTTAATTCATTAACATGAAAATTAAATAATTTAAAGATGCATGATTTTTAACTACTATTAATTTTCTTTAATTTTTGAGAACATGATTAAATATAATAAATTAAATTTTTATTTTTAATATTGTCTAAATAAAAAATAATGTTACTTTTTTGTCTTTTGGATTTATTTCAAAAAAATAAAAAATTAATATTCAAATATGTTTTATATCCTAAAGTTTATATATTTAAAATAAAATAAAATAGAGAAAAATGATACTAAAATGCTTAAAATTATTGTAATGGACAAGGCGTGCATTATTTATTAGTGAGACTTCTTTAGCTAAATACATGTTAAAGAGATATGGAAAAAACTAAAGCAAGTCATCATTGTACAGCATTCATCACTTTAATAAATTTTCAGCATTTATAATTTTTATTTAAATCCTTCATGTTTTTCACCATGACCTTTAAAATTTTAAAGAAAAAAACTCACTATCGCTAAACCAAGCAAGTCAGGCTCACTGAACTATGATTCCATCATCTTCACAAAGACATCTTGCATAGAGCCATAAGCTGCTCCACGCTCAGCCTCCCAATTTTCCACTAATCTCACTTTCATTTTCTATACTACTCTTCCGCTTTTAAAGACACCCTAAGTTTATAACTAGCATATGGTAATCACAAATAATAGCACTTCTCTATGATTCAATATACTTATATATATATATATATGCCACTGATATCGTATGTTTAACTACTACGTTTAATGTTTAAATGTAGCTAATGGCGTCGAAGAGAGGGTTGTGAGTTTAGTCATAGTAAGAATAGTTTATTATAATGTAACTAAAAGTGTATAGGCTATGAAAAAAAAAAATCATATATATATTAACTAGTGTTAAGATGATTTTCAATACATTATTAATTTTTAAATTAAAGTTATCATTTTACATTTCGAGGAGAATACTAAAATGCTCTCCGGTACGTCGGCGTGCATGCTTAGTAGTTTTAAAGCGAGGAAAAATAATAGGCTAAGCGAGCTCGGTGAGTGTATCAACTTTATAAAATTCTTGCTTTTCTGAAAATATCTTAAAGCGTAAAACATATTTTACAAGACATTTTCCGAAACCTTCTTTTTATTTATTTATTGTAAAGTTTCTAAAACTTTAAGCCCTTGCTTGTTTACTAAAGTTTATAAAAACTTTTCATAACCTTGGCAGAGCCACGAAGCTAACCGCTTGCTTTAAAAGTTTCTAAAAACTTTTCATAAAATGCTTGCTTGTTTACCAGTGGTTGATTTTAAAACATCCATGAAAAATGCTTATAAAATCAAGATCCAACCCTTTGGAGGCTTTCTTCTTCTTTGTACCTAGTAAACAGGGCACAGGCTAATATCTTTGATGGAAGGACCTCGTGTCCCACGTCACCTTTAGGTAAATATGGTGGAAAGACCTGGTATCTCGTCACCATAATCTAGCTAGGCGCTAACCCTATATACCTCGATCACGATGCCATGATCATAACAAATGCAATGATCGTGGCCAAGATTCTTGTGAGACGAATCCCAAATGCGTGAAATGATGTACCTGAGCCATTCTTGCTTAAAACTAGGAAGGGTTTTCATTAGATGCATTTTATAAAATATAATTTGCTTGCTTGAAACATGGTTTAACAATTTGAAACCATTGTTTGCTTGAAATATAGTTTGATGATTGAAACCATTGTTTGCTTAAGAAATATGGTTTGATAATTCAAAACCATTGTTTGCTTACTAAAACTCATTGTTGCTTGTTTTTCAAATATGGTTTAAAATCAAACCATTGCTTGTTGCTTGCTTTCTAAATCACATTGCTTGCTTTTCAAAATGGTTTAAAAATCAAAATATTACATACCGATTAATAAAAGCGATTTATAAATAATACACTAGTATTGGAAAATAGAGTTTGAACACTCACCTTTAGATTACAATAATCGAGCACGACTTCAAAATTTCTTCCGCCTCCGCTTTTCTACTACGCGTTACGATGTATTAGATGCAATAGCGTCGACATAACCAGCAAGTTTGCACTTGAGTGCGACAATTAAAATTACGGAAAATATGTGGGCCCCGAATGCCATTCACGGGGCATATGGCTGAATTCTAGACTCAGGGACTTTCCATAGAGTCTAAAACCACCCAATATTGTATTGAGACCATATTGATTCTCAGATAAATTTGAAATTTCAACAGGCCCGGCTAGAAAACAGTCCGAGAAATTGCTTGGGTATCAGAAAGAGTCCCAAATTCTAAACTATTGTCTAAAAATTTTGAGATTGGGAAATTTATGGCATCCACGACTTAAGAATATTCAAAGCCATTATATAGCCTTTAGAACTCGAAATAACCTGATGGGGAAATTTTACATATCTTGAAGTTTCTTTGACGCTAAGATATTGGTACCTAAGCGTAAATTTCTCGTCGCGTGAGTAAACTGCGCTTCTTGCGATAAAAAATGCAATCCGATTTTCATAAATCAAATAAAGAAAGCGAAGAGATAAAAAATTAAAATATCTCTCTCCTCCATGCTCCGTCCGTCTCACATTCTCCTACTTTTGATTTATCTTTTTTTAATGTCCTTTCTCTCTTTATTTGTTTATTTATTTATTTATTATTATTTTATTTATTTTCTTGTCCACGAACACGTTTGCTCCATCGTCTTTTCATTTTATTTATTTATTATTATTGTATTTGGATCTGTAGCTTATATTACCTTATTCGGTCCATTTCTATCGAAATTTTATTTCTTTTAGGTTCACTTTATTTTAAATGACTTAGCTCGCGTAGTTTAAAACACAGGGATTTTAGTAAAAATGCAAGTCGCAAACTCCTTTGACAACTTATCGTTCGAGTGAAAAATGTTGTCTTAAAAATTCGACGAAACTTTTTGGGTCACTAGATTTGTAAGGCAAGATTTATGACGTGGTCCGTTTAAATCATCAGATATCTAGAAATTTTTGAAACTACGAACATTACGATAATTTATTATTATTATCTTTTGAAATTCCATAATTTATACTTTCACTCCCTCCACTTTCTTTAATTGCAAGTACCACAATGCTTGAAAACCCGTTAAAGGTTAAGTGGACCTTAAAAAAATGCAAAGCTCGAGTTAGCCTAACAATTAGCGATCAACGTCCTTTAGGCTCAATCCAAATCAGGCAGAGTGTCTCATTTTACTAGGCTCGACTAAAGCTCATTTGAACCTATTATGAATAAAAATTATCCCCGTCAGTAAAACATTTCCAAGCCAAAAATCTTTATTCTTGATTTTTATTTAAAAGCGACTTAAAAAATTAATTTATTGAAATCGGGAAAAATATTATTTTCTATATAAAATTTATTTCAATTTGAAGTAAGATCATTTAGATTAACATTAATATTATTTAAAATTTTAATTTGATTTTAATTAGATTATTATCTCTTTCTCTCTTCATATATATATATATATATATATATATATATATATATATATATATATATATCTTCTGCTCTATATATATATAATGCAATATAATAGAATGATTTTGGCTTTAGGTTAATAGTTGTTCGAATATTCAATATAAAATATTAATATTTTAAACAAGCGAAAGTCGTTTCCTCAAATCCTTGCATCCTTTATCATGCACAAATATTGAAATCCTTATCATCCCTTATAACACATCTATACTTACCTACATATAGCAATAATGGCTAACTATAATGGTGCATTTATGACATGACAAAAAACTCATTTCCACTATGAGAACTTAGAACTCTACCACACTTAAACCCTCATTACCCTTTTTCCCTCCTCACGCCAAAGGTCAAGGTTATCTCTTTCCCGACGCAAATCGCGGGTCAAAGGTAACCAATACCCGACGCTGACTCGCGCCTGAAAGAGCGTGACCTTGAGTACTAGCTGCGCCTTGTTCAATCTTACATCGGCTTTAAGTCGCCGATCTATAGTTCACGAACTCGTCGGGTAGAGTGCAAAGCGTAGATCCGTCGGATGAGAGGAAGGGTGCCGTATTTTGGGCGTGGGTGTTGATCTGGTCGATGGTAATGGTCTCACGGGAACCATGTCGTCCGTTCAATATGGGTTTTGCTTGTATCGGCCTTTTATGTGTTACACTTACAAATTATGAAGGCACTTCTGTTGTTCAAAGCAACGAAGAGTTTGAAGAAGCGAAAATGACTCATTGATTTATGTATCATTTGCCACTAGGCAAAGCGCGTGAAACTCACTCTCGCATAAAGGATTTGGTCCAGATCCATCTGGGGTGTCCATGTCGACCACGATGAACTTCGACATCTAAATTTAGTGTGAAATCAGAACAACAAAGTATTCATTATGATCCCATCAAGGTACATTGTTTTTTTTTCTTGAGGTTTTCCTTGCGCGAAATTGTCGGCATCTTTGCATGACGATGACTTCCATGGCTTCAAAGTCAAATAGATTATCACATTCTTTAACTAGAAAGTGAAGTAGATTTTTTATCGTCAACTCTTCGGACTATGACTATGAAGCTCTTGTCCTTGGTTTCATCCATTGAAGACCATCGATAAATCTTATTTCGGTAATCTCGCTATTTATTATAAATTTGTTATTTTTTGATGGAAGGATCCGATCTCTTTATTTATTATAAATTTGTTATTTTATGAAATGATGAGGATTAAGTTATAAACGGTGAATTCCATTTATAAGTTTGATACTTTTTTAGCCACGAAGGACCTATTGACCAAAGAAAAAATGAATACCCATCCTTATTCTTTAGTTCCATTGCACTAAAATATAATTAGATTTTCAGATTGATGCATTGTAATCTCAAGTATAAAAAAATTTAAGTGTTTTTTTTTTATTTTTTCTTTAAGTTTTGTATTTGGTTACTAGAAAAATATGAAAAATGGAAATAAATCATAGAGAAGAAAATGATATTGAATCAATATAAATATTGATTGAGATTAGAAGATTCTATTGGCATTTATTTAGTCTCTGAAAAGTCACGGGAAGAGGGGTGAATATGTCTAATGTGTTATTTAATTTTGGTTTTGGTTTTGTTTTTCTTTTTATACTTTTACTAGTTAAAAGAAAAAATGGTGTTAACCTTAACCAGTAAAATAGCTTTCAATCATACTATAAAGCAAGCATATATTTGAGAAAAACATAATATTAGAGTTTATTTTTGTTTATTTTTGATATATTTATTTTCAAATGAAAATACAAGGGGCTAGTGTAAGGTTAATTTTTTATTAGCTTTTATTCCGTTGCTGACACAATATGGAAAAATAATGACACTAGTGAATGAATTTTAGAATTTCTTAATGAAATTGAACCATTAGCTTTAATTGTTAGTCATATATATAACTATACAAGAGTAGAAGAAAGGGTTGTGGCACTACCATCATGCTATATTGTCCTTCAAATTCAGATGGTTCAATGATAAAAATATTCTATGCAATTATACTATAGTAACTCTATTTTTAGAATAAATTTATTGGGCAGCAGTTTTAGGGAGTTTTAGGATGATGGTTGATATAGTATAGTTTGGAATTTGTAGTAGTGATATGATGAGTAAAGAAGATTGAAGGGAAGAAGTTTTTCTTTTTTGTTTAAGCTATTAATTTGGAACTCTTTAGGCATTTTAATGCTTTACTTTTTTATGGTTTTAACTTCTCTCAGATAATTTGGACTTCTTCCCTTCATCCCGAGGAATGAAATTGATATCTTGTAACTGGCAGAAAAACTAAGAATCATCTGGCGTGGGTTATATTGGAACAAAAATTATTGACTTGCTATTGGGCTAAATGCTTATACCTGCCAATTTAAATAGACTATATTAAGTGGGTCCTCATTAGGCTAAGATTACACTATGTCATTTTCTATCCCACAGGCTTGAAATTTGAATATGACTTATTTAAAAGTCATTGAATTGTATTATACCCTAAGATCTTTTCATGAATTTGTTTACTATGCTTTTATTTTCTTACTATTATTATTTTAGTTTTATCTTCTTCTTTTTTAATTTTGTTTTATTTATTTTCCAGAAGCATTTTTTAAACAATGATTTCTTTCCTTCAAGTTTGATTTTCTAAAGCGGAAAACTTAGTTTTTGAAAAATAAATATGTTTAGTTGCAAGTTGAGAGACTTTAGCATTTTATTGTTCTCAATGGGATACTTCTTCTTCTTAAACCCTTTTTGTTGTAAATTTTTAGCTCGATAAATAATATTTCTAAATTCATCAATTTCCATTAAATTTGACTTCTTTAATGCTAACTTCAAATGCGATTATATCATCATCATCAGCATCATCTTGTTGAGATATGAACCTAAGACTTACTTAAATAGATAGTTGTCGATACACACCAATATATGTTTCATAAAATCACTTCTACATGTTCACTCATATACATCCTTTTCATTCTATTTTCACCTCGCTTTTGATTTATGGTCTCATTTGTTTGATGTTGATAGATTAATCAAGCAATTGTGATATATGCTTTAAATTAACTCAATAGAGGTCGGCCTTAGGGCTTAGACTTAGTTTTCTCAAACTCGCTTTTCTTATTATGCATCACATTTAGGGTTTTTTCTTATTTTGTTTTCATTTAAAAACCAAATGAAAAAACACGAGTTTTTCCATCGAATGAAACATATAATATTAAAATGTCGAGTCCACAATAGTCATGAAAAACATGTTATGGAGCATAACATATATAGTCATCGAATGTATACTGTTTTCACTTATTTTTAGTTAAAACAAATGTTAGTGTTGACAATAGAAGCTCAAAGTCTGGATATACCAAAGCTTAACCCATGAACTTTCCATCCTGGGCAAGATCTAGGTGTACTACAACACATTGAAAAAAAGACTTGTAGAAGAAGCTTAGAGAAATGCGAGAACTCATCCATAGTTAAGGGACTCAATTCCCCAGTTTTGACACTTGACACTTTTTAGATCATCCGTTTTCATCATTTCTTTACTCATGCCACTTATGACACATGAGTACGTGTTATATGTGACTTTCGTCACATCACATGTCGTTTTATGGCACCCGAAACGCGATGCCTCGGCGTGTCAACTCAGAAGCGTCTCGGGTGTGAAATTGACGTGCTAGCTAGACTTCGAGGCGGTTCTAACGGTGAAATCCATTTTAAATGCGTCAGAGGATCTAGAATAAATTTCGTCATAAACAATGCAAGACCATTTATCCAATATATTAAATCATATTTATCAACAAGGAATTTTACTTTCTAAAATTTCATTTTTTCAAATTTAGTCCCATTTGTTTTATTTTATTTTATTTAAAAAACATATATATGCTGAAATTTTTGCATTCAGATTCTTTGTTCATCTATCTTGTTCATGCGTACTATTCACCTAAAAGTTTACAATATAATTTTTCCTATTACAATACACTTCCGACTCTTCTTGATACACCTCACAGTCACTGATATAGTAGTGTATTTATGATACAATCCATGACTCAACAACTAACCTCCCTATTGCAATACAATTCATTATATTTGTCTGATATATTCTTCAACCCCTCTTGGTCACAATACAATCGGAATTATTGTGACCCGATCTATGTCGAAGGCTCCTATATTACTTGATACAATGCGGCCGTTGCAATACAAACATCAAACTTCTGCCCTTCTCTTGCAAATCTGATTTGATACAAATTTTTTCCGACCCTCTCTTGCAATGCAATTTTTCACAAGACAATTAGGTGGCCAATTAGTTTTGCATTTTTTTCATATATTTTTTTCATTTCTTCCGATTCTTTGAAGACACTAACTCCCATACCTAATTTTTCATTTTTCGAGCCACAAATAAATTTATAAAAATTTATTTTAATCAATTATATTTAGTTTTACACTATAAAACCTTAAGAAAATTATTTTCTTCACCTAAATTTTAATTGAGCGTAGCCAAATTCGGGTCTATTTTTTTCATATATATTTTTTCATTTCTTCCGATTCTTGGAAGACACTAAAAATACATACCTAACTTTTTTTCATTTTTCGAATACACAAATAAATTTATAAAAATTTATTTTAATCAATTACCGATTTACACTCTCTGAAGCCTTGAAATTATTTTCTTCCTGTTTTTTTCATTTAAATTTGGACATTTTCTCTAAAATCTCACAAACCTCTTGATCCAACACTAAACCTAGTATTCAACCTTAAAATTTATTAACATTTTAGTTTATTATCATTAAACCAAATGAATTTATTCTAATTTTATTTTTATTTCTCTCTTTGTTCGATTTTACCTTGTAAAACTCTCAAAAAAATTTTCTATGTGCTATCTACTAAACTTCGACCATACACAATACATGATCACACATCATTCATATTGTGCATATAACTTTAATAAATATAACATGTAGATTTATAAATGAGGTTAAATTGGCTTGTAAATTATTAGTTAAGATAACTTTACCAACCTTGACATAGAAGTATTTGAACTATATATATTGACTTTTAATTTTTCTATCAAGGTTATTATATCATATGTCATTATTGCTTTTATTTAGATGTGCTTGACATATGAATATATTAATTTATATTGACTTATAGTTCTCTGTCAGAAAGTTGCATTATCATAAGTCATGAAATAATCAATATAATTCATATATGTCATTATTCTTTTAACTAAGTTTTATATGTCATGGTTACCCATTTTAAATGAAATTATTGACATATATTTGCCTTATGTCAAGGTAATATATGTCAACAATGACCATTCTTCTTGTAGTCTTAGTGCCTTGGCGTAGCAAAGCTATAGCATAGCGAGCCTACGTGAAGTGGCGCAACCTTATTCAGAACGTATGTTTTTGTCGTATTTTCTTTATTAGTTATTCGGGGACTTGTCAATTGGGTAATGGGGACCACATGTAAGTGTATGAAAGGTCCATTCATGTTTGCCAGGTAAAGGGAGAAAATTACTTACCATACCTGTACTTTTGGTGAAGAGCCGCCGCCTCAGCCAGTTTGATGTTTAGCAAACTCATGCCCACTATGATAAGATAAGTTTACAGACACATATAATTATAGGGTATACAAAATAGGATATTAGATGACATGACACCTGCAATGCAGGCGGGCATGTATGAGTACTTGGTGCTCTCGATTAGTCACGTGTACTCTGGCCAGTGCTGCGACACATTTAGTGCCCGATACTCTCTGATTAGTGTGAGCATTCTCTGTCGATTCTTTGGCACTCTTTGCTTTGTCTTTCTGACACCTCGATCTTATCTTCCTTGATTAATTGTTATGCTATGTCCTCTCATTTCTTATTCTTGTAGAGTAGTCGAACAATTATATGATAAAGTCGAATAACGAATAAGAGTAAAGTAATGTACATCGTATACTCTGAATGTACCTCTGGTACCTCTGTACAGTATAAGCTCTTTGTAGTACCTACGGATTACATCTGTACAAGTATAAATACTATGCTCACGGGAGATCTGAACAAGTATAAGTTTGCTATATAGAATGCAGTATGTGTATAGAAGTTTTTTATATGAATTCATGAAAAATTATGATATTTGCTCTTTGTATATACTATTCTTTATTATATGTCGTAAGTAGTATCAATGCATGAATGTACATGTATAAGTCGCGGATTTCCACTAAGGTATAAACAGCACGGGTTTTAATCCGTGTAGGTACAGAGGAGGATATCCATGATCTTCCGTATTCTGCTGGGCCAGCACACTTGTAGGGGTCCATCACTTGTAGGTTTTGCGCTCTGATTATGTAAATGTAAATGTAAATGTAAATGTATAGTTTTTGTATATGTATATGTAAATGGGACTCGAAATTTGTATGTATTGACCTTTATCAAATACTACCATGGTAGTAGTTTATTTGTATCTTTGTATATGATATTTTGATTCGAGTTAAGACTTGGGAACATCGATATGCGAAGCAATTAAAGAGTCCCGGTATAGTTTTGGAAGCCTTTCATCCAGCCTGGCGAGGAGTTAGGGTGTGACAAAGCATATAAAAACCAACTCCTAAGTAGCCAGCGGTCAATGACAGAAGAGCTATAAACAAGTATGTCATCAAAGAAAACAATGACAAATTTATGGAGAAAAGCAGAAAAAATCATGTTCATTTTTGTTTGAGGAAATATTGATGAATGCGTTTGTAAGCCCAAATAGCTTTAGAGGAACTTCGTAATGGCCATCATGAGTACGGAAAGCTATCTTATGAATTAATCACGAGAATGGGTAAGTATCTAATGATACCCTGCCCTTAAATCTAGCTTGCTGAAAATTGAAGCACCACCTAGTTCATCCAAGAGCTCATCGATTGTTGGTATAAATAGAATTTATCCTTGATGGTTGTTGCCGTTCAGGGCGTGAGTCACACAAAATCACTAAGACCCATCCTTCTTTTTAACAAGTAGAAATGGTGAAGATAATGGGCTAGTACTCGGTTTAATAATGCCTTGAGTCAACATTTCATGAACTAACCTTTCAATCTCTGTTTTTTGATAATGAGGATACCTATAAGGCTGAACATTGATAGGCTTTGTGTTAGGCTCGAAATAGATGTGATGATATGTTTGTCGACGAGAAATTCCACCAGGCAAAGGTAAATTATATGGAATGGATTCTGGGCTAGAATTAGAATCAATCGGAAAAATTGAATAAGCCTGCAACTCACAAGGCTTTGAACATTATTGATGTGAAACAACGTTTTGAGGAAAGTGGAAATGGGTGTCGGCGTGACGCCCTCAGTCCTGTAAGTAGTACGCAGGCTCCATCCTTCAAAAATTCCATTGTTGATTCCAGAAATAATCTGTGGGAGATGCGACCAAACAATTGCAGCTCATTGAATGCCTAATACAACATCCGGTCCTTTAATGGGAAGAACAAAGAGATCAATGGTGAATGTATGGCCTTGTAGTACAATTGGGACAGTAGGACAACGTTGATTACAGAGCAAGAAATCCCCATTTCTAATAAAGACCTGAAAACGTGGAGTCCCACTCACTGATAACTGAAGCCGCTCAACAATGGTTGGTTTGACGGGAGTGGCAAGTACTCCCCACTGTCAATGAGCACATGGAACCGATGGACCGATAGAACCTTCAAGGCGCAAAAGCACCGTTCATATGGATGACCTGGAAACGATGAGACTAGAAATATCACCAGGAATATGTCTTCGTCGGAGCAGGAATCATCGGGTTCATTAGCGATATCTCACTTCATCATCATTAGTTCCCAATAAGAGCAAATGGTGACTACAACAGCGGTGAGTCGCTGAATATTTCTGATCGCAATTGTAACAGAGGCCTTTCTCCCTTTTTTCACGAAGTTCTGACGGTAATATTTGACCAATGGGTAGGGAAGGGGTCGGTAATAATGGTTGTAATTTAGGGTTCACAGCAGGGGTTAAAGAAGGTAGAGGGGCCAAAATGATCGAGTTAGGTGGAGAAGTGGGGTTGGGGTTCATGGGTGATCATTCAACAGATTAGATGGATCTTTGGGATGGGAAGATGTTGGGTCAAGGTTGTTGTACTGTAAGGACTGGGCTGGTTTTTCCGAGATCCGGTGAATCCGAGCTCCACATATCTTCTTTGCGTGCTTCATACGCCGTGCAAAGCAGTTTCTCCCATTAGATTCGAAGAGGCGATTGAACAATAATTCATGGCGGATGGGTTTCAAGCCATTGATAAAACTGATGAGGAGGGCTCAGAAATTTCTGTCACCATGTTCAGAGATCTTCCCAAAGCCCTTGGAAATCAGAGGCTGAACCAGTTTGAGTAAGTTTAGAGAGATTATCCTCAAAGTCTTAGTATATAGCCATACGAAAACGGTGTCGTACTACGTTAATAAATTATGACCAAGACGATAGAAGGCTATTACGAGAAGCCCATTGGAACTAGGTTGCTGCATGACCTTCCATATGAAGGAAACTGGCTTTGATCATAACTCATTTCAAAATTTGGTGTGGTAGTAAAAAAAAGCTTCTACACGGAATAACCACTCAATTGGGTTAGATCCATCAAAACAAGGAACATCGAGCTTCATAGTACGATAAGCTTTTGTGAGATTAGATCTGCTGCCATTTCCATCAAGTGGCAAGGAAGCAGGGATTTCCGAACTAGATCCTTCCCGAAGCACTGTAAAATGATGCCATTCAGCCTGAAGATTGGCCATTTTTGCTTCCACTGACATCATGTGTTGTTAGAGAGCATTGTGTAACAAATCTTAATGATCCGACAATTGACGTTGCAATTCTTGTACAGCCTCCTTAAATTCCATAGTGAAAGAGATTAACTCAATGGAAGAACCAGTTGATACGTCCAAGTACCTGCAAAACATAGAATTAACCTAGACAGTGACACTCTTGGGTAGTGTTGCTTAGCAATAATCCAACACAATGAAATAATTAGATTTCCCATAAGCAATCAAGGGAGAGATTAGAAAGGGGAAAATGAGAAAAGAACCAAAAGGACCAGAAGGAGGAGAATAAAGAAGATCTCACAATTTTCTATTATGCAATTTTTTTTCCCCTCCAAAGACCCCAAACCCACACTAAAAGAAAAGAGAAACAAACTGCTCCCTCAACAAAACTTTCTTCCCTCGTAAGCAACCAACCCCACTAAAAAAATATTCCTTTATACATAGTCCTTAAGCCATACTGGCTTTTTTGAGACCCGTTTGGGTATATCCACCACCTATTCAGTTTGGGCTTCAACAACTAACTTCCCCATTATTTCTTGGGCTTCTTTATTACTGTCTTGGGCTACCTTTTTTTCCTTCAAATCCTCTTCTATTGGTTCCTCCAACGACAAGGGTAGTGTATCAGTGCCCTAGCTGTAAAGAGAGCAAAGTGAGATTGAGAATCTCTGAAACTCCACCTGAGAATTCTTCTACTGTTCTCCTCAACGAAGTACCCGACCCCCTTCGAGCCTTCCTCACTAAGCTCCCCACCTTGGTGCAGCCTTCCTCACTAAGCTCCCCACCTTGGCTTGCACCGCTGGTTCCATTCTCTAAACTTGTTAACTCTTCTTCTCCATCATTAAATCTGATTCTTTCAATAGTCCAATTAAACGTTTGCAATAGTGATCGAATTTTGGCTTTGAGAATTGGTAAACCCATTCCATGTTTTGGTTTGTGGGTGATGATGCCTTTTTCAGCCCGGGCGAAATTTGGAGCGGGCTGGGATCATTGGGCGATTAATTGGCTACAGACGTTAAGACTCCTCTGCCAAAACAAGAAACAAAGGGGATCGGCGAGGGGCTCAGCCCGTTCCTTCGGGAAAAAGGTCATTGCCCAAGTGAATTTTACCGTGTACCTTTCACCGATGGGGTGACCTGGTATTTATAGTAGTTGTTTTTCCAAGTTGGATGGTGATAAGGATTCTCTCTTATTGGATAGGGAATTTTCTTTCTTTATCACTGTCAGATTAATAAGGGATAATTAGAGAGTAGTTATTGAAATTATCCTCACTTTTCCCTTATTGGTGAGATTTGATTTGATTTACAAGATATGGCCTCTTTAAGAATTTGTCCATCATTATCGGCCCATGGGGTGGATGAGTGGGCTCTGTTTTGGGACTACGGGGGCGGGCATTCTGAGGGCACAGCATAAATCTTCTTTTAATCCTGTTTCATGGGCTTGGGAAGTGGGTCTGCACGCCTATTTTTTAAACCTGATCAATTGCCCCCAACCCTTGGTTACGGTGAGCGTGGGCAAGGGCTGTATCGTTTCTCGAATCGGGTGCGACTTCCACGTGTTCGCTCAGGGCTGGTTTGGTTAGGGCTTTGTCGCCGTCAAATGTCCTGTGGTACTAATGATTTTTCGACTTTCGCGCTTATTTCCTCTAGTTCTTTCAGTTTCTTTCGAGAACATCCTCTGACCGTTTGTATTGTGTTCCCCTGCTATTGAAGCTTTTTCCTTCTCTGCGAGTTCGGGCTTCTTTTTCTTAAGAGCTTGTTTGACCCTTTGTCCAAGATCTCTTTGGTGTTTTTGTAATACCCTGCTTGGGGTCGTCCCTTTTGTTCTATTCCTAAGACTGATACGTCTTTCTCCTTTTTTGCCTTTTTGAGTGGTATAGCAAGGCGTTAGGGCTAGCTTGGTTAGGTTTCGATCCAACTTTAGGTATTCCCATGGGTCCGGGTCACTCTTTTTCTTTGCGATATGAGGTGATTCTCAGTGGTATCTGGTCGGGCGGACCGGGTGGTGAGTCCGTCGGCAAGCGTGGTGCTCTTCGAGATGCCGGAGAGACCTCCTTTCTCATGAGTAAAAGCGAGGAGGACAAAATCGACGAGATTAAATACCCTATGGGGTCGCCGAATATCTGGTCGTGGGTGTAGAGCGACTTGACGGTGGGTTCGTAGGGTTGAGGCCATTATATGGGAAGTCTTCGCAAGGCGTCTACGAGGCCCTCGTTGGTTCGGGTTTGGTCACGACGTCTTGACCTCTGTGTTGTTCGAGTGCCCCGGATGGTGTGCTTCTTAGGGGTGGCCTTCGAATGACCTCCTCTTTCCTACGCATCCTTTATAAAAAGTGCAACATTTTAATGTCGCCTCTCGACTTTCGCTTAATTTAGGGTATTACGATTGGGGTACATTGGTTGTCTTTAGGGATAAGGAAGCCCAGGTGTTCCCGATTATAGCTACGTTCTGGACCTCTTTAGTGTGAAGGAAGCCGCTGAGGGCTTCCTTTATTTATCTAAGCGTTCCAGTGCTCCGCTGATCATTTCGGATCTCCCATCTTCCCACAAATTTTGGAAGGAGCGCTACTTTTTTGTTAGTGGCCGCAGTTGGGAGTATGATCCCATTGACAAGAAAGACACATTGGGCGTTCCAGCTATCTGGACCACTCCCGAGAATCTACATGAGCTTTGCTTTGCTTTAGTTTGGTCTAGTTTTCATAAATTATAGGGTATCCCTAACTTTGCTTTGGTTGTGCACTCTCGGTGTGTATGACCTTGGCCGAGGCCAGGGTCGTAGCGTTGACCCCGGAGAAATGTCTCCTAACGGGCTTACTCGAGCTCATCGGGTTGGATATTCCAGGATCTTCAGATTCGAAGTCTTCCCGACCCACACTTTGCTTTAGGCCTTCACACCTCCATCGTTGTAAGTTCTCCCGCGATGGGCCTCCTGTTGTCAAGCCCACTAAGGGGAGAGCTTCAAGCTTTCGAGTGGAGGCAGCTAATCCCGGAGGTCTCGGTGTGAAGCGAAAACCTATGGACTCCTTGAGGAGGGCCATCAGGCCGGGTAAAAACATCCCAGGAGTTGGGGACACACAGCCCATCACCCTCTTTGCCCATATCAGGAGTGCGGGCAAGTATTGCCACCTCGTAGGAGTTCAAGGCTCTCGAGTTCGTAGCCTCACTCTTGTTCCTGCTGCAGGCGAAGTTCCTCGGGGAGGGTTGGTGAGCCTCAGGTTGGAGATTCATCTTATCTCGGTTCAGGTCCTCTGGCGTGACGGCTGAGCCCCTCCTCCTTCGAATGAGCGGAAGACTTGGGGAGGGCGCCCGAGAGGCCTGATGGAATAGGGATTCTTGCTCTCGATCTTTGAGCTTGCTGCTTGTGGTCTCATCCGTCCTCGAGATTGATCTCGAGAAGGTCGGGTGCCTTAGCGATGAGAGGGCTTTGACTCTATCCCTCCAGGGGGTTGCCTCCATAAGTTCTCGTGTCTTTTTGTGTCTGCCTTTATCTTGGTTTTGAGTTGCACTTTGACTTTATGTTGGGAATCGGCAAGTGGCTACCCATCTGAAAATTTTGGAAAAAAAGAGGCGAGGCTGAATGAAATTATGTCAGCCGCCCCAGACCTAAGCGAAGCAGTGCTTCTCTTACCTCACGGCCAATTTGGCTGACTCGGATGCAAAATATGATGGAGGAAGCCGTGAAGCTCAAGTACGACCTGAGGCATACTTCGATCGCGCAAGCATGGGGCAGTAGGAAGAGAGGCTCGAGATGGCTCAGGATTCTTAGGCGAGCTTGCAGGTCGGATGAGTGCCGGGTATCGGGAAATGATCTTGCTGGTGACGAGGATGGAATTTGCGGGTTGCGGTGAGCTTACAGCGGTTAGGGAGAGAGTTTGCAATCATCCCGGAATGGCTGGAGTAGCTTAGGAAGGATTGCAGGTTGCTAGAGATGAGTTTGCGTAATCAGCGATCTTTGCTGAGGCGAGCGGTCGCGAAAGCCAGGAAGGTATGAGCTACAGTGAGCGACGATGAATGCCATAGGTGCGAGGGACCTTCAGAGGGACGGAGGCGATAGCGAGGATTTGAGATGAGCACGCACTTCGGTGCCGGAAGCTGGGTAACGCTTTCGGAGGAGGGGTTGCTAGCCCTGCGAGGCACGGACCTTAACTGATATCTCGGCGAGAGGCGGAGAAAAGAATCCTTTTCCAGCGGGCAACAAGGCTAACCACCCGGTGAGGCCCGGCTCCCTTCTTAGCCTTACACTCTTAATCGCGCTTGATGTAAGGCACTCCTTGTGTGTAATTTTGCTTGTTTTTTTACCTTAGGCTCAGGCCAGCGAATGTATGTGTAATGTGGATTGGGCTTTGGAAACTCAATGAATAGCCAATTTTCTATCCTTCACTTTTTCCCCTAAGCGCTGCGTCCCTTATCTTTGCTTTGCTGAGGCGACCGGTTAGTGACTATATGGCCTTTGCGAAGTTGAGCTCTTCGAAGGCGGGGCTGGCGAGGAGCTCCGCGTGGGCTAATCTGCTGGGGCGGGGCCGACTGCGGCTATATGACCTTGTCTAAGCGGAGTTGAGCTCTTGGCCCCGGAGTTACGAGGCTGCAGTGAGCCTAATCTGCCTTAGTGAACTTAAATCTATCCTGAGACTTAGTTGGCTTGATTGAGCTCTTGAAAGCCCAGCCCGATTGAGTCTCATGGGCCCTAATCTTTGAGAATTTGGGCCCGACTCTGCCAGGCTGCAAGCCTTAGTTGAAGCCGGATTGACAGTTGAGCTCTTGGCCCAGGCTCCCGAGGCTTTATTCTTGGAGAACTCTGTGGGCTAGTACCACGAAATTGATGGCTCTGAGGCTACGGGCCTTAGTTGAGTAGTTGAGCTCTTGAAAATTGAAATTTGAGTGAGCTCAGGTGAGCTAATCTGCTTGGTGAGCTGGCTCTGGGCTATAAGGCCTTTGTTGAAGCGAGTTGAACTCTTGGCGAAGTATTGAGGCTACGTAGGCTAATATCTCTGAAGCGGCTCCACATTACCATGCCTTGAATTGACGATTGAGCTCTTGAAAGCATCTTCTTGAGGCTCGGTAGGCTGTCTGCTGATTAGGCAGCTCTGACGCTGGGTATGGTGTGATTGAGCTCTTAGACGGGATTCTTTGAGGCTCAGTGGAGCTATCTTGCTGGTGACCATTTCTTGAAATTTCGCAGAGCCTTAGTTGAAGCCAGTTGAGCTCTTAGCCATTTCTTGAGCTTAGTGGGCTAATCTTCTGGTAGGCGAAGCTCTAGGCTGGGCTATGGATTGACGATTGAGCTCTTAATGGCTCTTTAGGGGCTGGGTAGATGTCGACTGGTGAGGCCCGACTGCAGGGCTATATAGCCTTATCTCGACGGAGTTGGGCTCTTGAAAAGCCAATTAGCTGGGGCTCCGTGGGCTACGTGGCCTTGTGGCTACATGGCCGATTTGACTTCCCTCTCTCGGAAAAATGCGGGCATCTTTAATGCGGGCTTTATGGAAATTGGAGCAGTTCCACGATTTTCGGCGCTACATTTACATGCCGAACCTTCTTCCCTTTTTAGGCGTGACTGGGACCCACGTATGATGAAGTGCCAAGGCAGTAGGTAAGTCGAAGTGTATGGAGATCCTAATTTGGAGTTTAGTTAGATGGTCCTGCGCAGCTGGGGTTGTGTTTTCCTTGAATTCCTCCTTGTGGGAGTTATGTATTCCCCTAGCTCCGTCCGGTGTGGGCAGGTGCTAGGAGATGCATCAGAAAGGAAAGCGGTGTGTCTTCAAGAAGGCTTTTAATGCCTTTCTCCATTACTCTCCCTCTCTTTTCTTCTCTTCTTTCTCTTTCTCTTCTTTCTTCTCCTTTTCCTTCTCCTTTTCCCTCCTGTTCTCACTCTCTCTTCTTCTCTTTCTCTTCTTTCTTCTCCTTTTCCTTCTCCTTTTCCTTCTCGTTTCGCACTCTCTCTTCTTCTCTTTCCCTCTCCCTTTCTGCTGCAGATTTTCTTTTATGGGAGGCCCCTTGTCTTTGTTCATTCTCGAGATGTAAGGGATGTGTGCTTGCTGGTGTAATCAATTGTATCTTCATTGGAATAAAGAGCAAAAAAATTTTTGGGCTTGTAGTTTGTGTGATACGAGTGTGTAATTTTTCTCGGAAATTTCTTGGCGCAGAACATACATTTTCTTTCTGAGATGCCTTACTTTTTTATTCTTAAGGATGTTAAACAAGCAATCAACGAACACCTGTTGTTATACGGCGCGATACTTTATTAAAGATTACAATCCGAGGGTATTGATAGAAAGCGGCGAGGTGCTCGGCGTTCAAGATGAGGTAAATTTTCCTTGCTCGGAATGCAGGTTTTGTAGTTGCGAATTACATTCCGTGAGACCGCGATGCTAGGGGCCTTCCGGGTTAGGTCCTGGCTTTCCATGTGTAGGATCTTTCGCCCGATGAAGCTTTTTAAGACTAGGTGTGGGGCTTATAACTCTGAGTTTGACCGCGCTGGTGCGTAGTACCTTCTTAGTCTTCCTTTGGTAGTTTTAAGTGCGTTTGGGACTGATCACGCTTTTCATCGCGGGGTCTAGGTTTTGTGGCCTCTTCGTTTATGTTGTTCACGGCTTGCCGAATTCAATCCTTAGGGATTTAATCCGATCTCGACAAAGAAGTACCACCTCGGTCTGCGAGAAGGCTGGAAGCGAGATAAGTCTCTGGAGTTCTTGACTTGCGTGCAGTTACGTATGCGCAACACCTCGAGGGGTATTCTACCCATTTTAGATCTTCCGGCTTGGTCTTCAGTGTTTGCTTTAAGGGTTACGATGGTGACCTCTCAACTTGTCCATTGGATTGTGGATGAAGTGGGACAGTGTGGATTCACGATCCAGCTCGGCACGAGAAATCCACTGAGACTTAGGATTGTCGAATTGCTTCCCATTGTTTGACACCAAGGCTCTCGGGATGCCAAACTGCATATTATATGTACATGTGAAGTGCGTACCTTTTGATACAATGATATTAAGCGAATGGCTCATTACGCCCATTTGGTGAAATAATCCTTCTTGTAAGCGATAAATTTGCATTGGCCGCTCCGATGGCATGTAAGCGAAAGGTCGATATATCCATTGCCATTGAGCGAGGGCTTATGGCGCGTGATGGCTCGGATGGGGTGAGAGATTTTAAGCGTGCTCCACGAAAACTTTGCATTTTTACATTCGAATTCTATTGCGTCCGCACGAGCATTGTGGGCGATAGTACCTGAATAAATAAGACCTTTCCTTGTCTGACTCCGATGTGATTTCCACATACACGCCATGCGCTTCCCTCAACCGTAGTGACGTCTTCCTTTGCGATGATCTTGAGGATGGGTGTGAAGAAACCTCGCTTATAAAGGGCCTCCTGATGAATAGTGAACACAGTGAGACCTCGACTGGCTTAGATGCCTCGATCGGGTTGTTTAGCGGTAGTCGCGCATTAAGTAGTCAGCATGGGGGATCATGCATCGGTGAAGGACTCTTGGACATGTGAGGACATCGTTGTTAGGAGTCTGCGAAGGGCTCTAAAAGGTGCTCGGCCAGTGATCGGTTCTTTGTGTCTTCTTGAAGTGCATTGCCAGTTTTTCTAAAGGCATATGCTGTAGATTCTCTACTTTTGGTATATTAATCGGCACGAACTTGTCTGAACTTCTTAGTAATTCCCATACCTTTTTGAGGTATAGGATCATTTTTTCCTCTAGCTTCATAGGACTCTTCTATTTGCTTTACTACCAGCTGGGAGTCGTTGCATACCTCTAGCTGATCAATTTCCATTGAATGGGTGAGGTTAAGCCTAGTTATGACGGCCTCATACTCGGCCTCGTTGTTAGAGGCTTGGAACCCAAATCTTAGCGCATATTCGATATCTATACCTTCTGGGGAGGTCAAAATTAGATCGACACCACTTCCTTGAGCATTGGTAGCTTCGTCTATGGATAGCCTTTGCTCAAATGGGGAGGTCGGCGTCGTTTGAGTGAAACCCCGGCGAGCTTTAGAGGTGAGTCCATGTGAGAATCACTGAGATCACACCGCTTTTATTGTTTTTGAGTTGTATCTAATGTCGAACTCGCTCGACTCTATGGCCCCACTTCATCTGATCTTCCAGTCCTACGATTTGTGTAGGACCTGCTTCATTGGGTATTGTGTTGGGATTTCAATGGTATGAGCTTGGAAGTAAGGGTGGAGTTTTCGGGTTGTGGTTACCAACGGCAGGATTAATTTCTCCATCTTTGGATACCTCTCCTCTGCTCTCCTCCTCAGGCTCGAGGCTGCCAATAATTAGGCCGGGTCTTTTCGGTCTTTGTCTCACGTCAAGGCAGCGGCGGTTGAGAAATATGAAGCGACGGTGTAAAGTGAGGGCTCTCCTCGGAGGGACTTACGGAATGGGAGGAGCTCGAGGATAAGTTTTTAAGCATTTGCCAGATGCCTAACCGTAGTGTGCGTCTGAGTGGAAGGCCTTTTTTCGAACACAGAAGAAGGGTGACACTTATCGATATTTTGGACACAAAGCGAAACTGCGCAACTATCCTTCAGTTAAACGTGGAGCTTCTTTTATGCTTGATGGCGACGGCATGCCGAACTAACACATCTTGTCTGGGTTGCCTCTATTCTCGTTGTTAACTATAAAGACTACCCGAGAATTTTTAGTGAGACTTGGCCACATTTAGTACGGATTCAACTTCATGTTGTACTCTTTCAGGATCTGGAATGCCTAGGCCAGATGATATATATAGAGCTCGGCCGTAGTTGATTTTACCAACATGTCATCTATATATACCTCCATAGATGTCCCTATTTGCTTCTGGAACATCCTACATTCATAACCCTACAGTAGGTAGCTCTGCGTTTTTTAGCTCAAAGGCATTCTTTCACGATAGCGGGTCCACTTTTGCCTCGCTAATGAATGAGTCTTCTTAGTCGTCGGGATCCATGCGATAAGTTTGCTTAGCCCAGGAGAAGCATCCATGAAAGGTGGATCCCTTTCTCCCTCCATAAAGAGAAAAGAATCACACCAAGTAAGTACGACATTAGGATTGAGACCAGCGCTATTCGACTCTCAGTCTTCGAAAAGCTAACTTTGCCGTCGGAGGGACTGACGGAACCTGCCGTCGTCTTCTTGTTACCTGTTTACGGGTTCGTAGGCGAGTGGGCTCTGCCGTGATCCATTGATAAAATTAGGAGACTACAGGTGGTACGTCACGTGGGGCGGGTTATCCCCAGAAATTGAGTGCGCCCACCGTCAAGCAATTCTGCTAGTCGAGAAAATGAGGAATCGATAGCGGGAGTTAGGCGTGAGTGATGAAATTTGCGAGGAAGCCGCATCAATCCGCATAACGTCCTACCAACGCCGCTTGGCAAACTCTTATAACAAACGGGTAAAGCCTCTAGTGTTTCGGTTGGGCGATCTGGTCTTGAGGGGAAAGTCTTGAGAATCTTTGCGGACCCCTTCAGGAAATTCAACAATGGGAAGGACCTTAGTAGTAAAGACCTTGAATCAGGCAAGATCAATGTATAGATAAAGCGGATGGAACCATGTACTAGAATGTGGAATATCTCATGCACTTGAGAAGGTATTATCAATGAAGAATATCTTTATTTTTGCCTACTCGCATGTCTTGCGTATTTTTCATTATCTGGTCAATTTAAAGAAGTTAGGACTGACCGCGATCAAAATGACCTATCGGCTGACATGTATAACATCTAGCTAGTCGAATTTAAAAGGTCGGATGACACAGTAAAATATTTGTCGGCCCGGCATGGACAACATCTAGTTTGAAGTCCCAGATTTACTTAGGATAATATGATAAAATGACCTGCTCCAGGCCCGGCATGGATAACATCTAATTTGGTCGAATTTAAAAGCAGGATAACGTAGTAAAATGATCTATCGGCGGCATGGATGTCCTAGTAGGTCAAATTTAAAAGCCAGAGATGGCGCGATGGAAATGACTATCAGGCGACATAGACAACATCTAGGGCGGTCAAATTTAAAGGCCGGGATGGCGTAGCCAAAGAATAACCCTATCTGGCCCGGCATGGATAACATCCTAGGCTGGTCGAATTTAAAAGCCCGGATGGTGCGATCAAAATGACCTGTCGACCGGCATGGATAACATCCTAAATTTGGTCAAAGTTTGCCCGGTGGCTGTGATAAAATGACTATCGACCATTTGTAGATAACATCTAATTTGGTCAAGATTTAAAAAGCGGATGTGATGGAAATGACCTACTCAGAGCCCGGCATAGATAACATCTAGGCGGTCGAATCCTGAAGCCGGATGGAGCGGTAAAATGACTATCGCTTGGCATAGATAACATCTAGGCGGTCAAATGCAAAAGCCCGGGATGGGCGTGGTAAAATGACCTGTCGCCGGCGCAGAGAACATCTGGTGAGTCCGTCATAGCTTCGGATGGCGTAGTGAATGACTTTGTCTAAGGCGGCGCAATAGGCGACCCGTCCGACTCCATATAGATGATTTCTACCTGCCACATGCGCGCTCGAATGGTGCGCTTAACAAAAATCAATACAAACTCGCATAGCGCAGTATCAAAACGTACAACATGGTATCAAACAAAAAGTAACGAAGAAAGAGAAAGGGATGTAAATTGTTTGAACATGGCTCTTGAACGATACAAGTCTCACCTCATAAAGCATTCAAGCCCTAGTTAGCGGCATGTGTAACCGTAGTCCAGAAGCCCAGTGGAGACCCGTCGAAAGAGTCGCCTCTCTCGTTGGCGGTCGAGGTTATTCTCGGATGTCCTCCTGCTACTTACCAAGCCAGATCTGAGTTGAAGCGGCATCTGCCGAGGTGCTTGGGAGACAACGGGGGTTAGCAAGAACTGCAGGTTAACGGGGCGGGGATCCAGGCATTCCATGTCAGGGATATGAGGCTTGCTCCGCATATGTTGTGTGTAAACACGAAACCATAGCCATAGTTGAGCGTGTCGCGCTTATCGAACGGCCTCCATGTCGCCTCTATCGGCAATGACCTTTTCCCGGAGAAGCGGTAGAAATCATCGCTATGGTCCCGAGCTCGAATCGAGGCAAGCATCTGTTAAATAGGCTGTTTTCTTCCTCCACTTCATCTGAAGCTTCCGCCGTGGACAATGCCTTGCCAAACAACTCACGCTCAAACTCCGCCCTCGGCAAATTACTTCGCAGCCGCTAAGAGCCACATTGAACCGGATAAACCCCTTGATCTCGACTTAGCCATATTTGCCTCATGGCGTGCCATATCCTCTTAGCCTTAGCGGGTAGCTCTTTTCGAATTCCTTGGCCTCCGGCTCCAAGCGTGATGCGCTGACTTGGCCTCGCTTTAATGAAACGCTCTGCATCTCCGCTCTGCCATTCTAGGCCCGGACATATAATCCGCGGTAGTTACGGCGTCCCTTAGCCGGAGCTCGAACTCGTGATGCTGAAGCGCAATGTTCCGAATAGCAGCGACGGCCTGCAAACCCATTAGGAATACAGAAATCAAGCATTGGCATAACGAAACCCGTTATCTTACCAGTTTAGTCGGTAGAGGCGTGATTCTGGTTCGCGGACTTGTATCCCCCATCGATGTCAGTTGGATGTCTTCGCCGGGTCAGTAGGAGGAGCGCTCACGGTGTGATTCGCCAAGACCCATGCCGACGGCTTCACGGACATCCGAGCGTAATGCGGATACAAATTGTTGGTGATGGTGCGGACTTCTCCGCGGTGGCTCGGTGGCGCGCTGTCGCTTCACCTTGTCATACGGAGTGATATTCCGATCTCGGAGGAGCTCGACCCGGTAGGAGGAGCATAGCGGTCTATTATAATCGGTCAGAGCAATGTGGGCGTGGCAACGGACCGCATAAATTTCGACCTGCTAGGTTGACCCTTAGCTCGATCGGAAGGGGGGATTACCTGAAGTGCACTCAGAACCGGATCGACCTCCTTCGACTCTACCCAGGCGACCCTTGCCGCCTCCGTTTGATCTATGGGCCCCAATTCGGGAGAGCCAGGGATGATAATCGCTTGCACCTCCGAACCTCCCTCGGCCCGGTGGTGACTAGGTCACGGTCTAGGTAGGGCGTCTTCGGACTCATTGCGAAGCAGTTTGCCGCTTCCTCTTGCGACGACATAATGATCAAGCGACCTCGTCATCTCTCTGCTTTCCTCTTCCCTCCAAATCTGGGAGATGTTCGTGTTCGCGCTTCTTTGAGGACGAAATCCTCCCACTTGGACAGCGTTTTGTTGCCCGGGATGCGCTTCCCGTCCCGATCTTTGCAATCGGGAGGCGGACCACACCACTCCCGGTCAGTAAAGGGGCCATTCGGGATGGCTACTCCTGGTTCTCCGTAGGAGCGGGATGGGTGAAGCCCAGAATCCCTTAGGGAAGTAGGCGACCAGATGTCCGGTACCACTAGCACGACTCGATGCCTCGATCTTTGGGTCCCGGAGGAACGAACCTTCTTGAAAATCGGCCCAGCGTAGGTTATGATGACAAGTGCTCCCCGCTTCCACAATATCCCAGAGACGCGGTTGAGGATGACCAAAGGGTTGTAAGGGTGGGTTGTGCCTCGCGGCATATATATTTGGAGGTCATGAACCTTGTAATGCCCGCTCATGCTTGAAATCTCCAATAATGGCCCGAATCTTCTCTAAAGCTAAACCTCACGATCCACCTTTGCCTTGGGAGCTTTCCACTGCAGACAAACCAAGGTTAGTCCGTCGTAACACACAAAATATCTAGAAGGCGTCAAATATCTAACTTGACCACACAGGAAAGGCGAGACCTATTAATATTAGCAGGCTCGGGAGCAGGTCTCATCGAGTCCCTCATATCAATTTTCTTCGCCTCACATCTTGGCGATCGGGAGCCATTAACACAACTTTGAGTCGGGGCTCGAGCAGAGCATAAACATCGCCTACGCTTATTCTCGAAAAGTAGTAATACGGCTCCTGCGAGAGATCGAGGATGGTACGGATGGTTCAATCTGTGACCCGGTAGATTAAAACGGATAGCGTTAGGGTGGAGCGGTAGAGGCACCGGGTAAAATGTAAAAATTTCTTAACTATGGATAGCACGGGGAAACGTAGCCCAGCTGCGAGATGCTCTCGGGTAAAAAACACACCGTTGTGTTCTCCATCCAAGGTAGACTCATCCGCCCTATCCATCAATTGGAGGTCAATGTTATCGGGCACCTCGCAGTAAGCTTTTAATTCCTCCATCGTTAGGGCCCTTAATCTTTGCCAGGAAGCGCAGCTCGGAGTGCATCTCCTTCAGCCACTTGTGGAAGTTTCTTCCTCACCCCTCGCCATTCTATAAGCAGATCAAGAGGAGAAGAGAGCGAATATTAGACTCAGGCCATATGCCAAGTTGAGTACGAAGGCATGCCCCACGCCGCCGGACCAGTGGGTTTTAAACCTATGACTCCCCTCCTCAGGCCCAGGGTTCACTTTGACCAAAAACTAGTCGTTCACTAAGGTCTCACATTACTAAGGGC